>JAHWFP010016532.1:65491-77838 GCA_023313725.1 Lithobius niger | reverse complement strand
CCCCCCCCCCCCATAACTCTGTTCACCATTTGTGGCACTCTGCTAGTCAAGCTTTTTGCCACGAGGCACAATGCCAGACTTCCACTCTTCGTCAGCCCAGTCCCCAACGATCAAGCCTGGGTAGTGGATACTCACCCTGTCGCAGAGGAACCTCTATGGCTACCTCCACCCTTCGTTCCATCTTCTTCCTCAGTTCCTGAGGAAAACCGTGTCATCTCAAGGCGTCTTCCTACTAATTGCCCCGAATGGCCATCAGCAGCATGGTTCTCAAGGTTGCTAGAACTTCACATAGGCAATCCACGAAAGCTTCCAGGCGTAGCCGACATTCTCTCCCAGCAGCAAGGGACCCGGTTCCACCCATCCCTCAACGCCCTGCAGCTACACGGGTGGCTACTATCGTGCAACACATGCAGGAGGCAATGTTCTTGAGGAAGAAGCCATCTGCATTGTAAGCAAAACATTTCTAGCATCAACCAACAGGATCTACGACAGTCATTGACAACGATGGTTTTGGTGGTACCACCCTAGGAAAGTTAATTCCATCAATCCCTCTCTGCTTGTACTTCTGATCTTTTTTAGGCCGCTAAAAATTAAGTGGTTCTCGGGAGTGGCACTAAAAAAAATTGTTGCAAGCGGGTGTCTTTTTTTTTTTACTTTTTATTCATGATATTTCAGATGCGGGTGATGGCTTTTTCTTTTTTTTTTTTTTACCAAACAAACAAAATTAGTAGCTTACATTTTGTTGTAGACTACAATACGTATGTTTTAATGACAGGATCATCGTGCAAAAGTTGCACATTTGATAAAAGTCAGTCTTCAGATCCAAGTTTTTGGTTTAACATGCCTTTGAATGGCTCTTAAAATCGTTATGAGGTGATCATGTGAATGGAAAAAACGTTTGATGTGGTCATCGGCTCAAGGAAGTATTTGGTGAAAGAGCTGATGCGTGATCTGAATTTTTTTAGAAAACGTGATAAACGTTTCATGTACCCAGAAAAAAATCCATGCGTGCCCTCCTGAGAACCACTTAAATAATTTTTGGCGGCCTTATCGATCTTTTCAAGGATGTCCTCAAAGGCTTCACTATTTTGGTCTACTGTTCGGCCCTGAATTCCGTTTTCAAAGCAGCAGTCGAGACAGCCCTTGTCGATGATTTCTATATCTCGTCTCTCATCAAGTTCTTTGAAACTGAACGACCTGCAGTTCATCACGTCTTTCTTTACTGTGACGTCTATTGTTTTAAACTCCCTCGTGAAGGCTCTTTACAAGCCTCTAGGAAACTGTCACATCAACCTTCTAACCAGAAAACGGTCTTCCTGATTACTCTTGCAGCCAGCTGCAGGCTGCAGTAAGGTACAGGCTCTTTCCATCGGCCCCTCTTGCTGCTCTTTCTTCCGCAATCAATCAGTAGTTTCGTTAACACCAAGGTCCTCCTTTCGTGCGAAAACGCAGAGGCCTTCTGAACCATCCACTCTATCCTTGCGCTTACTTCTATCCTTGGAGATGAACTTGAACATCTCCTCTGTCCTGTACGTGCCCTTCACTGTTCCTTCCTTTCTTCAGAGATTTCGGTATGACTTTGGCCAGGATGATCACGTCGTGGATCAACACTGTCGTCGTCAGTGCCTACGAGGATTTGTACACTAGCTGTACAGAAGACAACATCAGGGTCACGGCACGGTCCATGAACTTGGGGCCATCACCACATCCTGGGCCTTCCATAGCAACATAATGATCTCTGAGATTCTTGAAGCGACGTCATGGAGAAACACCTCAGTTTTCACATCCCATTACTTGTGAGAGTTGACAATGCAGGCCAATGGTCTTATCGTCGCTGTCAGACATGTCCCCCCTTAAGCACTAGCAGTATTGGCGTCTGATATACCGTTTGCTGAATAAATCTTCTGCTTCGTTTTCCATTTTCCATTTTCTTCAAGGTTTCTGCTAATAATGTGCAAAGTTGTAATTTTGGGGGTGCCAGCTCGTTACCCTGGAGTACTCATCAGGTGGTACCCATTGCCAGGTCAGACGAGGTCTACTGTAATGCTAAAATGTTTCACTTTCTATCTGAAAATACTTCCCTTTTTATAGCTTTTATCATTTAAAGTGCTCTTCCCACTGTCAAACAAATCCAGAGTTTCGCACTGCCAGTTAGCCTGCCTTCGGGCGCTTCATACCCGCGACACCAGCACCCGGTGGCCGTTTCGTAACTTTTTCATGTGACTAGACAGGCCATGCTTCAGCCGACGTGCCCGAGTGCTCCAATTTTTTATTTTTATTTCGAATTTTGGACGAGCGGTTCTCTGTTGCAGGCTGTTATTATTTCAATGGGGAAAACCAAGGCTGAGAATCCTATTGGTGTGTGTAGTCACTGTTTAACACCCGGCGATCCACACAAAATTTGCAGGAAATGTAACTTCGTCGGCGTGCAATTTAACGTTTGTAAAGACCATTCCAGCACCAACATTGATGGATTTCTCGACACATGGCACGAATTAGTGTAAACGTCGGAAAGAAAGACTTGCTAAGATGCCTTCCATCGACAGTAAGCTTGTGCGCGAAGGTATAGTACCAAACGAGGATTTTAGGCCTGACAATGTACTACATCGGACAGCGATTCCGAATCCGGCGTTTCGAGGCATTCCAGGCGAGAAACACAGTTTTCAACCTTCCAGGCGAAAATGGAGTCGATTCTAACGGGAGTGGAATCAAAACTCGCCGCAATTCCATCCAAATCTGATCCGGGGTCTAGCGTACGTCAAATAGCTGCATGTTTCGTGCCATTCAAACGTCTGCTTAATCCAGGGTCGACCAAACAAAGGGAGTCAGCCCCAGTCGACTCATTCAATGCATCTGAAGCAAACAGCGACAGCGTGGTTCTTCAGCAACCAGTCGGAGGACCATCATTGTTTCCCACATTCTCATCCGCATCCGAGGATTTCCTAACCACAATTCCGATGCCCGACCCGGAATTACCGTTAATCTTAACTTAGGATGGATTGGATATTCATGAAATGGAAATGAGCGGGTCCTCCTTCCCCCAATCCACGGAATCGAGTTCGAATCAACAGGCGTAAGCCGGTCGGCGGTTGCCTTGTGATCACTCCTCATTGGGATTTCCCTTTCTGCTGCAAGTGCTTCAAAACCAGCAGGCCTTCAAGACGACAGCCGCCAGTTGGCAAACCCAAGCGACCAGTGATCTACTGTCGTGGAATCTTGATCGTGCCAACCTTAGAGACCTTACCATTCCAAAGTTGAGCCACTGTCAGGAGGTAACGAAATCAAATATCAGTCGGCGATCGTTGGTAATGGGGATATTTTCATCTTCTGCAAAAAGATTTTTACAGCAACGAACTTCATGGTCGTCAGTCGTAGAATGGCAGTCACCTTTCACCACACGAGGATAGGCGCTCTTCTCATGGGAGTTGGTAGTCACCCACCATAGTCGGCTATCGCCTTACGATGGTCGGCGGTTGCTTCACGACAGTTGGCAAATGCCCACTTAAAGGTTTGCGTCGCCAGTGTAGAACAGACGATCACGCTGCCGTAATCAATCCCTATTGCGTTCAAAAGATTTCAGGAGTAGATCGCCCATCAGACGAGAGTGAGAATCAAAGCCTTCACACTCATAATCCCCAGAACATTCGTGAGAGGGGAGAGAATCGAGGAGGGAGGATTTTGAAGAGACCAAGACACACGGAGACGGGCGAAAGAGCCCAACGTAGTACAACAGTGTGTTATCGTTGGACGTGTAAGGTCGCGATTCAGAATCCAATGCCCAGTCTTCTGACAAAGAAACCAGAGTAGCGAAACTGCCAAAGAAGCCATTTCTAGCTTTTTCTACCTGCCAGGAAAGTTTTGTCGCGTGTGACCCATTGTAAATTCAGATAACGTAGAAGATCCGCCAAGGACGACTTTTGTTGACCAGGAAGAAAAAAGGAGAGGCTCCATTTCTCTTCACAGTCGGCGGTACTTTTTAAGGCCCTCCTCGAAAGAGGGGGTACCCTTCGGGACGGAGGCAAAACATTGAAAGCAGGGAAACTGCTTCCACTCTAGATGGTAGTAAGAAGGAATTTTTCTTTAGCCCTTCCAACCATATGGCACCCAAGACTCATCAATACGAAACTTATCAAGAGGCTGAAGTTCCCGATCCTTAATAAAAAAAAAAGTCTGTAAAAAAATACTCCTTTTGTCGAGTTATGTAATTTTCAGAATCTAAATTGAATTCTAAAACCTTGCGTACAGCATCGGAGTACTCGTAGTGCAGGTAGATAGATATCGTTATCATAAAACTGTTTTAATTTTACCTCACCAGCCGTCTGCAAAAAAAATCACTATTTTTCACCCTTCGATAGTCCATTTTTTTTTAATTTTGCCTCCGGCATGGGAGGGGTGGCTCTTTGCTTACTACCCATGCTTGCACATAGCCATTCATCGTCATTCATTATAGCCCAAAGGTAAAAAATGTCGACTCATGCCAAGCCCCAATCGTCAATGCTAACTACGGGCCTGTTTACATAAATTATAAACTGAACTCGGTTTAATTAATTTGGGAAGAAAATGCCTAAAAAACATGATGCAGTCACAATTAAGTTTTTACGAAACCTGCCATCCTGAAGAACGAATAAGAAAATTCACCGAAATTTGCTTGACAGTTTATTGCTCTTTAGTGCTCGCTGGAGGCCAGAAACAGGCAATAAAATAGCGTAAAATGCTTTAGCCTTCACTGGGGGAGCTTACAGCGCTTCCTCAGACCCCCTAGCTGGGTTTTCCGGAGCTGTAGTGACGGCGCCACCCCTCCCTCCCTGGAGGAATGCCCCCTTGAAAGCCCGGGACCTGTGCCTTTTGGCTGCCAGTCCGCCTCTGGAAGCAGACAAAAGCATTCAACACCTCAGCCTTTGTGCTTTTTCATACTCTAACTTAGCCTATTCTGCATCCACAGCAGCCCTCAAATCTTACCTGAAGTTGTGAAAAACAAAGAGATGCTAAGATCCTTGAAGAATGCCAACTCCTCATGAAGCAAGCATCAGAACTTCATAAAGATGGCACCAACTTGGTGATGAGCTATAGCAAACTCAGTTCTGCACAGGAGGTATGCCTAATATGCCTAATATCCTAATATTTTGAAGGATACACTAGGCGAGCTTCGGCTTCTGCCATTTCACAGCTCTGATCAACTTTTTAACGGAAATAGCCCCTGAGCTCAGGGAAAAGTCAAAACCAATAGGGAAGAAGGAGAACCAGCCAGCAAAGTAGAATTACATTGGAAAGTCATTTGTCAACTTTTAACGCTCCCTTTAAGGAACCCCACCACTCATAGGGGCCTCCCAGGGAAGGGGGAACCAACAACAATGACCCAGGACGCAACAAAAACTATCAAGAACCTTTTTAAGACAAACCCCCAGCGGTAGAGGTCACGGCTACGGAGGAAGAGGCCACCAATGACAGGGACCACCACCTGTCTGCACCCCTTCACTGACAGCTGGGGGCAGATTTCGCCACCACATCCAACACCACATCCAAGAATGAAAGGCAATAACGAAGGACCCATTTATGTTGTCAGTAATCTGGAACGGATATCTCCCACCTTTCTCGTCAACCCCACAGATCACAAGCACCATCCCCTGTTTCATCAAAGAAGTAGAAGTGCTACTGGCGAAAGGAGCATTACAAAAATTCGCCCCAGGAACGCAAGGGTACTTCAGCCCAGCCAGAGTGATTCCGAAAAAGTCAGGCGGATCACGGCTTATTTTCAACCAATGCCAGCCAAACTCCTTCATCATGAAAGAGCGTTTCCAGATGGAGATCCTGGACATCGTCAGGACGTTGCTTCAGGGAGGGAAATATACATCATCTATCGACCTGGAGGACGCTTACCTTCACGTTCGTCTTCACCCGTCTGCCTTAATTCTTCCGGCTAGTTTCGGACGGGAAAGCATACCACTACACAGTGATCCCGTTCGGACTATTGACACCAACGCATGTCTTCACATCGCTGATACCACTAGTATTAAGCCAGTTACACTGGGGGAAAGTGAAAGCACACGCATACCTTGACGACTGGCTGCTTCCTTGGGAAAAGCACGGAACTGATGTACAGTTTGTTCAGAAGGTTAGGCCTAGGTATCAATCGGGCCAAATCCAGACTGCAGCTTGCCCACGTTTTCACCTTCCTAGGGGCACTTTTGGATGTGGGAAATTTCACAGTGCACCCATCTCTGACGAGGATTCAGGAACTCAAAAATTGCCGTTTAAGACTTGACTTCTCGGCGTTCAGCTACTGCAATAGAACTAGGCAGCGTGATGGGGGAAATGGATTCCAAGGCTCATCCCGCTGGGGACATGGAGTGTATGGAGACTACACCAGTTTTGAAAAACCTAGTGGAAAGTCAGGATCTCATGGGAAGATGTAATCAACCTAGACTAGCTTCCATTCCCCAACCTACTTTTGTGGTTGAGCGAGATGAATCTCATGATGGGAGCACCTGGGCCGTTGATCTTCACGAATGTGTCCCTGCAAGGATAGGGTGCCCACATGGACGCAATTAGAATGCGGGACTTGGACAGAGGAGGACTAGCAGTTGCACAACCTGAGCTCAGGGAATTCTGTTGGCAATGCAACGATGGAAGAACATCATCACAGGCAAGACATTGGGGCTAATGCCAGACAATATGATGGCAATAGCTTACATGAGGAAAGGAGGGGGACACACTCCCATTCCCCACACCAAGAACAGCCCGCTTCGAGATCTGTGTAAACAGCAACATTTGACTGATCCCAAGACTCGTCACACGCAAACTGAATGTCGGCAATCCATCCATCACGCCAGAGCTTCATAGCCCTTGCAGAATGGAGACTTCATCCACCAACCTGCAGAGAAATTTTCCGGATGTGGGGAACCTCAACAGTGGACTTGTTCGCCACGTTCCAGAATTCACAACTGCCGAACTTTGTGTCCCCCTTTCCAGACGTGAGGGCATGAGCAACAGCCGCCCTGAGCACTGAGTGGGAAGGGATGTCGGCTTATCTTTTCCCACTGTTTAAACTCCTGCAGCAAGTCCTGCCCAAGATCCACAGATCCCTGGGATCTTACATCTTAATAGCACCACAGTGGCCTGCAGCAGCGTGCTTCATCGATTTACTTGGACTTCTCAAGGAAGGACCCATCGAACTACCACTGCAAGAGGATCTGGTAACACAGCACGATGGGAAGACAAAGCACAACAATCCTCACATGCTTTATCTTCACATGCTGCGTGGAAACTGTGACAGGACATTTAAGTTTCAGGCTTTACTGTAGAAGTCTTACAAACAGTAATACTAATCCTTCGCAATTCCACGGTGAAAGTATACGAGGCTAAATGGAAGCGGTGGTTCACCTGGTGCGGAGGAAAGCAAGTGGACCCATCTAACCCACATGTTGCCCGACTAGCTGACTTCCTTCAAGAACTCTTCAATAAAGGACTTGTCAGTCACAGCCATAAGGTCAACATCAACTCGGTTTTGGGGTTGTACAGCAGTAAAGACGTCACCGAAAGTACAATCATCTCGCGACTCATCCAAGCTTTTGGGAACCAATGATCAAGGATGAGACTGCTTTTCCCAGCATGGAATCTCCCCCTGGTTCTTGCGAGCCTTACATGTCAACCTTACAAGCCGATGGCAGAAGACTCGTTCTACACACCGCACATAAAACAGTCTTTCTCCTGGCGATGGCGACAGTGTCGCGACAAAGTGAGATAACTTGCATTTTAACGACACAGACAGTGCCTCCGCTTCAGCAATAAGGCAACAAGACCGTCATGCTCCTTTACAACTCAGCTTTTCACATGAAAAAGCAGAGACCTGAGGAGTCACAGAAACCAATAACGATTCAAGCACTTGAGCCAATTATAGGATCAAGAGACGCAGAGCGGCTTCAATGCCGGTCAGGACATTGCATTACTACTTAAATGCATCAAAAGTCACGGAGGCTAGAGAGGACTTGGCTTATATTCCTCTTTTCTTCGCTATCGACCTTGCATCGCAGCGAGCGACCTTGAAGACAAGCCTCCTTCCCTCCAAGGTTGCCTAGTGGATAATGGTTGTGATTCGTAGAGTGTACAAATCAGCAACCGACTGCATTGACTTACCTCAAGATCTTCGAGCACATAAACTCTATGCGCTGGCAGTATCATGTGCGTTTGCTACAGGCGCATCGGTGCACGAAGTAACGACAGCTTGCAACTGGTGACACCGGACTGCCTTTGTAAGCCATTATTACAGGGAAATAGGTTAAACCTCCAGCTTGACGGTGTAGCGGGGACGACCCTATCAGGACCCTGAGCTGCAAGACGATATCCGAGGTAAGACCCGTAAAAATAATGGTGTGAAAGTGAACAGAGTTTCAGAGCACCATCCCAACCAGGTTTTCGGCCGACCCACCTCCTTTTCGATGTAGTCAGCATGAAAAAGGGAAGTATTTTCGGATAGGAAGTGAAAACGGAATTTTAACAGATAAAATTAGTTTTTACTTATCCTAAAATACTTATCTTTGATGAACCCACCCTCCGGCCCCGCTCGAGCCGAACTCTACTCAGGGCTTCGAACTGTCGCGACCACAAAAAGTGACGAAACGGCCACCTGGTGCTGGCATCGTGAGCGCGAAGCGCCCACGGGCAGACTGACTGGCAGTGGGAAACTCAGGATTTGTTTGACAATGAAAAGAGCATTTTAAACTATAAAAGCTAGAAAAAGGTAAATATTTTAGGATAAGTAAAAACTAATTTTATCTGTGAAAATTCCCTTTTCGACGGCAACTAGAAACATTAAAATACCGGGTGCAACCGGCTGATTTTTGTTTCTATTGCCTAACCGAAAATATACATTACCTGTACCCACCCTACCTACCCTCTTGAGTCTCCTAACGCGCTGAGAGGAACGAAAGATGAAGCAGGGTCGCGCCTCGGCGAAGGGGTGCGATTGATGCATGCTTACTAGGGCTACCAAGCTGGCAGGCATAGGCCTTTTAAGTTTCTTCTCTAGGGAAAGAGCATTCGAGAACAAAAATTAAAAAAGTTACAGGTAATGTACATTCCGGTTAGGCAATAGAAACAAAAAGCAGCCGGTTGCACCTGGCATTTTAATGTTTTTTATGTTTTCTCATGTAGCCAGTTAACTCGAGAAAAACTTAACTGTATTTCGCAGGTCAATTTTGAAAGCAAGATTCTAGCAAATTACTTGTATTGGGCATAGTATTTACAAGCAAAATACGCAAACCAAAATAATCCATGTTAAACTTCAGAAACCAGCACAGTTTCGGCAACCAGTACGAGTTGACTCATCAGGCTGAAGTCAGGAGACTTGCGCTGTCTTTCACTACCACTCCAAGTCAAGAGAGTGGGCCTATCCGTGTGGGGCCTTTTTTTTTAATAACGTTAATAGACAGACGAAAGAAAATCAAAAAAAAAATTATAGGCCTCCTCTCTTGACTTGGTGTGGTGGTGGTGTGTGTATTTTGCCTGTTAAGTACTGTGAGTTGGATAACCAAAGTAAAATGGCCGATACTGTATTTTGCTAAACAATCATGAGTTTTATTCTTTTTACCAAACACGATCACCTACAGTTCAAATTTTGCTGTGTACCTGAAATATCTGATTCTGGGGCAGATACTGAAGTTAATTTGTTAGAAAATTCCTTGAATTTTAACCGAAACTACTGTTCACCTTGCATAAAATGTTGCATTAATTAGAAAGCTAATATACATTGGTACAAGTAACAACAAATTTAGATATCAGAGTTGAACTTCAGGGGAAGGTTTGGCTGGACAAGATTCACTCTCTGATAATACGGAACCCCTTAATTCCAGTAGGTACTCTATTCGAAGGTGCATCATATTAGTCACTTGAAATCATTTTGGATGCCTTTTTTAGGGAAAAGAAAGATTACCTTCAGTTTCGAGTATTAACGGTAATGCTCTTCTAAACCAGAAAACCAGTGTTACACCACATGTGCCATTATGAGTTGCAAGGTAAAATAATTTGCAATTTTTTGTTTGCAAACTCGTTGAAACCATTAAATGAGAATTCACCTATTTAAAATTAATAATTGAATTTTAGGCCGCACCAAATTGGTTGCCAATATTTCTGTTATCGGTAAGTTTCACTAAAATAACAATAACTTCGAATTTTGCTTAGTAACTTGCAGAATATCTCCCTAGCTAAAAAAAAAAATTAATTTTAATACTTATTTATGGGACTTTTGAAGAAAACTAATATTATGATAGCTTTTTTTGTAGTGGGAGAATAAATTCTTTATATTGGTAAGTTTTAAAACTGGATAAGTATCGGATTGGTCTGGGTAGCTTTAGTGAATTGTCACATCTCTTCTTTGCAGATGAAGACCCAGCTTACTGCCCACCAGCTTACAATGACCAAACTGCTGCCAACAAAGAAGTGCGAGTGGTGCAGGGCGTGAAGAGCACTTGCGAAATTGTGAAGGAGTTTTTGCAGCCAGCTTTAGCACTTGCGCAAGAAATCTTTCGGAAGAATCTGCATTTGTTAAGGATATAGCATGTTATTTTGTGTCCAGAAATGCGAAGTTCCTTGGCAGTGGGGTATTGCTGGTCTGACTAAAAGACCAGCAATATCTGGTCCAGCAGTACCAGACTAAAAGATTACTGTTTACTTTGGGCAGAACCCATTTTCATACATTTTTTCCAAAATACACATATCACCCAATAAAAAAACCTACATTTTGTTTGTTGCGAAGTACAATATTTAAAAATTTTATTTGAAAATTACAAACAAAAACGTCAAGTGTGCCATAAAAAAGGGGGGGTCATATGATTGAATTTTCACTTGTTAAAATGAACATGGATAAAAATTGATAATTTTAATTGAAATCATAAAATGTACAATTGAGAAAATTCCATCTGTTTAGGTGCTGTTGTGCTTTACATTTTAAATACAGGGTGTTTCAGAATAAAACCGACAAACTTCCAGGGCATACTAAGGAGGTTAAGACAAGTCAAAAAGTCCTATACAACACCTATCCAAAATTGCTTGGTTACCGAGATATCGCCCTATTACACCCCACTTATTTTATGATCGAGTATTTAAGTCAGGGCTTAATTGGAGACTGTGAGTCACTGGCTGTTATTGAATGCCTGCAAGGTGCACGCTTTATTATGTAATAGTTATTGGTTAAAGGGCGAAGCCCCGAGACGATTTGCATGTTGAGCGGCCAAATCTTTGCAGCCGTGGTTTAAAAATCGATAACCAATAGTTCTTTAATAAATAACATTTATATCAAGGTTGGGACGTCAAGCTAACTCGTATTTAATTAAAACGTGTTTGTGTTTTGTGAAAGGTCATTCCATTTTAGTTTACTGAGGGTGGAGTGGTTGGAAGACGAGTCGTCGTTTGCGTCCGTTTGTGGGGGATTGGGCAGCGTCGTTTCGCCGTATTTCACGCTAGCCAGGTCGCTTGTGTTTTCGAAGCTTTTCGGAGTGATAGAACTTCGATAAAAGGCTGCAGGGATAGAATGACATTCTGGGAAGGTATGTAATTCATTTTGAGCGTTTGTAATTTGAGAATTGTTTAAAAACTAGGTAATAGGGTAGCGATATGAATGAAGGTCATTGCATTTTAGTTTGCGGTGGGAGGGGCAGGGGGGAGTTAACGCAGCGTGAATAGCTTAGATATTGGCCAGACGTATAGTTTGCAGGGATGGGATTTCATTCCTTTTAAGTAATTAAGTTTTGTGCGTTTTTACTGCGTTACGTTTTTCTTTTCACGATGTAATTTGGTCGTTGGTGTGTGTTCCCGGTCGCGTGATCCGGAAGTGTCAAAAGTGTGGGTTATTGGCAAAAGTGTTGGTTATCGGCAAAAGTGTGAGGTAACTTGATAACCCACACTTTTTGCGATGACGCACACTTCCGGTGTTGGTTAACGGGATTTAACTAGCAGAAATTTAGCATGGCGTCGAGTTAGCGTGATGTCACAGCCGTGGTATAAGCCCTCATACACCATCTAATCTTGTGGGTTTAAGCAGCGTCAACTGGTATGAACTAGAGGCGTTGGCAACGATTTAAGACCAAATTCATAGTTCCACAGCTCAGAATCAGCACGGTGCACCAGCACCAACCTGCTGCAAAACTTCGTGATATGCCTAATCGAATTCCGTCCAAAACTGCAACTACGTCTAACTCTTGCCAAAAGAGTTGTAAATAAATGTTTAAAAATTTTTAAAGGGTGGCATAGGTTAATAATTTCTACACGCAATAAATGTTACTCAATGTTGTAAAAAACATCGCTGCTTTTGAAAAATGTTTTTTAATACTAGTTGCCTGTATTTTTTTTTCTGT
>JAHWFP010016532.1:50849-65391 GCA_023313725.1 Lithobius niger | reverse complement strand
AGTGGTTGCGGATGTGAATTGCTTTGAGCAGGAGCCTATAATAGAAAACAACTCGTTGTTTTCTATAGGCTCCTGCTTTGAGGTAACGTTTTAAATTGTGCGCAAAGATTGTTTGCATCGGTTGTGGACTGGTTTGAGGGATCTGGTCCCCATACCACCTTTTGAGCAAAATGGCTCCAAACTTTTTTTCTTGAATCACTCGTGTAGTGGCACCGTAGCCACAGCCTAGAAAAAATTCACAGGAGGCCGAACAAAGCCATGGATGTTGTTAGCCCCTGAGTACGGTCCACTTCTTCTTTTTCACTAGTTCTGGAGGAACTTATTTAGCATTATGAAAAATGTTGGGGTTTTGACAGGGAGGGGAGCTGGTTCCCACGCCCCCCCCCCCTACCCCACTCCCTTCCTACTGTTCAGGGGCCTTTATCTCCCCTCTCCTTTACAATACAATACAAAAGACAAAAACTGGCTTGAGCATTCTCATGATCCAACCCCCCCCCCCAAAAAAAAAAACAACCCCATTCGTTACATGCTGCCAAAGCGAGCCTTGAAGCTTGATAGGGAAGGTGCAGTTACCACTCGAAGTGGCAGAGTGTTCCAAGGCACTACAATTCTCTCAGCAAAGAAGAAGTGTCTAGTCCTGTTGTCCTGTTGTCTTTTATCCTGTTCGGTGTTTATTTATTTATTTTTTGCAGTTAAAAAAAAAGTAGAGTCCACTTTACGGCTATTGGCCCGGGAGGTGAGGGGGGGGGCGAGTTTAACGAGCGTTGTAAACGTTCCAAGCAGATTCCGGGAGCTCAAACTCTTTCAGACATTGAAATACCTGATCTGACCTAGGACAGCATGCCTTTTGATGATGTTAGCCATCGTTTTGCACATTTATAAAAATTACTGTACGTTATAACTACGGCTGTAAATTTGGCAGTTGCCTTGCCCAACGTAAACTATAAATCCAATGGGCCAGGTTGTTACCGTTGCCCCCCTTTCCAACCTTCCAGGATCATCAGTTCGAACAGGCCATTTACATTTTCCCCTTACGGCTTTCAGCTGGTTAACGAAGTTTTTTTTTTTTAAACGTCGGGAACAACGAACATACTTGGGCTGCTCAGTTTCAGGAAAATAAAACCGGTTTTCTTAGGAAAAATAAAAAGGAACTTCTGCTGTATTCTTTTGCTTTCTTATAGCATTACCATAAAATACAAAATATAGCATTACTTCTAATGTATTTCATTACGGAAACGTTAAGAGCTATTGGTAGAGATAGGCCTTGAAAAGAAGCCAGATCCGCTTCACGGCGAAACGCGTCAGCATACTGAGTTCTTGCAAGGTGCTCCTGTCTTGGCAAGATTAGAGGATATTGCAGTTTCGAACGTAATTTATTAGCGCGAAGTTTTTCTACTGGTAGGTGCACCTTGCTGCATCCGAGTTTGTTTAGTATGAGGCCACAGTACGGCGTGCGCATCTCAAGGCACTGATACAAGCTTCCAACACTTCCACTAAACCATGACTTAAATATTCGATCATGCTTCTGTAACGAAGCATTTTTGGATAGGTGTTATATAGAACTTTTTGACTTGTCTTTACCTCCTGAGTATGCCCTGGAAGTTTGTCGGTTTTATTCTGAAACACCCTGTATATGATTGGTAAAGCACACAGAGTCACTCAGCAACTAAACAGATGGAATTTTCTCAATTGTACATTTTATTATTTCAATTAAAAATTATCAATTTTTATCCGTGTTCATTTTAACAAGTGAAAATTCAATCATATATCCCCCTTTTTTAGGGCACACTTGACATTTTTGTTTGTAATCCGTGTACCTTTTTACAGCTGTGGCGTCGCGCTACAAAGCTTTATGCGTGCAGTCGATTGTTGCTGGCCACTTTGAAACAATTCAACTCAGCTCTGAAAGCCTGCATCTGCGAAATAAATACGCAAGTCTATCGTTTCTAGCTGCCAATTTCGAGCTCGAAATTAACAACGTGGCTTAGTTTGGTTTAAATCTATATCGTTTAGCTGAAACAAGGATTCTTTCATTTCGCCCTTCAACAATCGACTTTTTTAGCAAAGACATAACACGTGCACGAAGAATGGATATGGAGTTTGCAGAGTGGCATTGTTCCGTAATCATAACGGTTAAAACAATGTAAAACAATCAAAATGATAGTTCAGAGACGTGTAACCCCGGAATGGCTCGACCAATCGAAAAAGTGGTCTCTGAGGGTGAAGCCCAAGGGAATTTTTGGTTTAGATCATGCTTCAGATTTTAGGTAGGTGCAGTAGTTTTTTCTGAAACTGTGTCACACAAGAACAAGAACACCGGCCGGCCGGCCCACCACCACCATCATAAGGCAGCTGTAGATGTGACCACGACCACCACCACCACCACCACCACCACCACCGATATTGTAACAAATTTATAGATTAAGTTTTATAGCCCACTGAACGTAGATATACATATAGGAGCGTAATCATTTTCTCGATTTGATAGCTTTCAACTCGCTAAAAAAGTGGTGGTTTTTGAAAAAATAGAACGATTTGAAACGTGCAACTCAAGAATGAATAAGTTGGTGTAAGTAGTAGTGACAGCAAATGAGAATATGATGCAACCTGTATCTATCTACAGCATTAAAACGTACAGTATGTTTATTCATTTATATATATATTATTATTATATATATTATTTACGTGACCCGTCAGTAGAAAATGAAGAAAGATGTTAGAAAAACCAAAATATCTACCACTTTATGTAGTGTAAGGCTGGCCGCACAACAAACACTACATTTGGTCTCACAACAGGACATTTTGTTTGCTGCAGATGCCTCCACAACCATAGCAATGAGCTGAGCGCCACACACCAGATACAACATTGTCGCGAGACGTCTTTAGGCATCTCACGGCAGCAAAGTGAAGCTCCGTCTATCTGCACACGGGCTACACGCAAGGATGGCCGCACACCAAATTAGACGTTTGTCTCACAACGGCTCGTCATGCGACAAATGTTGCATTTGGTGTGCGGCAGAGGGTGGGGCTGCTTTTTTTATGTCTTGTTTAAACATGTGGGGAGGGGGGGGGGGGGGTACAGAACGCAGTATAACCTTTCTGTTTGTGTACACCTCCACTGACTGCTGTCATTGGCTATATCACGGTTGCCGAACCTTTTCTTAGGTGCAACTGTCCCACCTACCATTCCGGATTACTCCATGGCTGGTGTTGGCACCAATGCAACAGCACCTTCTGGGCTTCTGTCCTTTCGTCGTTTCTTCACTAAAATTCGCCTTCAAGGTCCTGCCTGCTTGCAGTATGCTCTGCTTTCAAAACACTTTCACCAACCTATTTTTTAGTGCGACCATCACCACCTACCGTTCTTGGTCGCTCCGCATCTTAATCTTGGCACTACAACGTCACCACCTCCTAGACTTCTGCCTTTCAGTTATTCCCTTGTTATGGTCACTTTTGAGGCTCTGCCTGATTACGACCTGCGTTGCTTTCGCATAACAACCATTCTTTAGTATGACCATCAACCACAGCAGCATGACCCTCCGGACTCCTGCCAGCTTTTTGACATCATTAACTGGGGGGGCAAAGTTGATTTTGGTGCCCCCGTCTACAGTGACGCAGCCAAAAACAAATTCTGGGAGGGGGCCGAACATAGCCGGAAGCTGAAGCATTTTACTGTTCATCATTGCCTTATCTGTCTTCTGAAGAGTACTGTTTTTACATATTCTTGAGAAATTTATTTAGCAATACGATGCGTTCATGTTAATATTCAAGAAAAATCTTCTTTCATCCTTTTTTTTTGGCTCGGTTTTGGGCGCCAGATTCATACTTTCTTTTCATTATGACAGTAACCTTGCCGTGGCACGGTTAAGGGATATGAAATCACGCATTTTCAGAAGGGCATGTGGTAGTGGGTACCCAAGGTGATGACTTTCACCCAGACGCCTTGGGTTGGCCCATGAGGAATCAGCCATGGTGTTGACGACTGATGCTCTTTGTAATGCAGGAAACTACCCAATGATGGTGGAAGAGCTCGGGAAAAGCTTAAACCACTAACTGCGCTGATTATATCGTAGCTTATATAATCGTAAAATAAGCTGCAATTTATTTTGACCAGTCAGTGGTATTTAAAATTATTGTCAAAATAATTTCAATTTTTGAAATTAGGTTCAGCTTCAATTTTGAAAGTAATACATATACAATACATGATCTGTTGAAATTTTAATTATTATTTCTTTTTATTAAAGATTAGGTAAACGATTTTGCTGCCCCCTCTGCTGGTGACTGGCCCCCGGCAGCTACGGCCCTGTCTGCAGCCGATCACCTGCCTTCAGTTCTTTGCTTTACCTCCACGACCGTCTCCTGACCTACAGCCAAACTAGACGCATCACCTACAAATTGCTTTGTTTTCACAGCTTGCAGTGACTGTTGTTCTTCTCCAAAACAACAACAGAACACCACCTTGACGATTCACCGTTCTACGGATTTTTCCTTGACCATGGACAACCCTTCCAATACAAGTGACTCTTTTCGCTCCATTGGGCGTTTCTGCACACCACTAGATGTCAGTTGCATACATGACTCTTCTTCTCAATGTGGGTCTGACAGGAAAGACGGAGAGGTGGGGGGCCGGGAGGGGGGGGGGGGGGTGGCCGCGGCCTCCATCAGACCCCTCACTTTACCCAGACACTTAAGACTGCCTTCCGTTCTATGGCCAAGGCATGAAACCAGCATCAGCTGTGTCATCACCAATGCCTTCACCATCACCCTTCCTCTCCAGTTAGTAGGCCTTCGCGAAAATACGGTCGTCGCACCATTACTCATGGGATGGGTTATGCAACGTCCAATGGTCTTCTGTCCTCTGTTTTCATATAAACAAAACAAAACAAAAACCGGCACTATGTGTGTTTTCTGCTCCGGGTGGTTGCCTTGTGTGTTCTCCACTCTCCGACTTAAAACGGTTCTGAAGGTAGAATTTTGGCATCTGTATGAACGCTTCTCTGAACCCACACTTGGTTATTAAAACACAGGTCCTGCGATTACCACGACCATGCACCGCGGTGCACGGCCATATCACAGGAAGCTTGGGCCTTGACGAAGCCTATTACAAAACGCTGCAGAATGTGTTTTGATTCCAAGGGATTGCAAACGAGCCAAGGATGTCCTTGCCCACACTGCATTGAAGGTCATGCAACCACCGTTTACTTCCACGGTTTTCGAACCATGTTTCTCCACCCTCCTAGTCACCACCCCGACCCCACTAGAACCTCCGCATCTGCGTCCGAACCACTGGTTTCTTCGGCCGCAGTTCTCTGAGCTGCCGATATTCCTGGTCTGCAGTTGGCTTTTGGAATTCCACCCATTTTTGACTGAAGCATTGCGTTCATTTCTTGAACCACAGCCTACAAACTTTCAGAAGAATCTGCCGTCTGTTGTTCCGCGAGCGTCTGCCTTATGTCGAAAGTTGCTCTCTTTCATGCAGCAAATGACCATCTGACATCAGAAATATGGATCATTTTCACAAACGAATTGTTGAATGAACGATCAGTTCACTCCTGATCGCTTCCACGAGCCACCTTCCTTTTCTGTTGCCTATGCCCCCGTCTTAACAACATCTGGAACCTGGAATCGGAGCCTCCCTACTTGTTGAGAGGCATCTGGAACGTATTCCTTGCCCCTCTATTAGTGCTTCTTCCCCATATGGCTCTGGTGCGGCATTGCGAGTCGTGCACTCTGTGGTGATTCCAGGCATAGTCGTGACCCTCAGTTTATTTCTGTGTATTATAATGCCTCCTTCACCGTTGAGGAAAATTCAGGTGGGATAGGAGTTTGCATCCCAATCTTTAGGATTGAACGTAGCTACTGGCTTGCAGCCTTCCTTCGTCATTTGTGGGCGAACTCGTGGCAATTTCAGTGGCCCTGGACATTAGCCTTAATTTGCAGGTTCGAAAAGTTGTTATTCTTACTGACTCCCTTGCGAGTTTGGGGTTCCTTCGAGGGTGTTTTGCATCTATGGACGTTTCCCACCCAATTGTCATAGAGATTGGCTGGAAACTGTTTCTGGCCCATCAGGCTGGTTACCTCGTTGCGGTTGAGTGGGTAAAGGCACGCTACAATTTCTTCAGTAATTAGCTTACAGACGACCTTGCGAAGAAAGGAGCCTCACAGGTCGGCCCCACTGTTGACTTTCTCATTGGCCCAAGAGATATCCACCCAGTCATTCAGCGTCACGGCATCAGAGAGTGAGAAGTGGAATAGTGGCACCACCAGCTCTCACTCTACAGCACTCACTCAACCGTCTCTGCACCGAAGTATTTGGATGCCATATCACGAAAACAGGCAGGAATCTTGTCCAGGCTCCGCACTGGGCACACTCAGTTGCGTGCTCATCTCTTCCGACTGGGGTGGGCCAGGACCCTCCGCTGTGACTGTGGTGAGTCCGACGAAACTGCGTTTCATTTTTTGTTTGAGTGCCCCCGGTGGGCTCCGCAGCGTCGCTTTGTGTGTACTGAAGACTGTGACCCCCTAACTGCAGTTTTGGGAGTTCTCCCTATGTTCCCCATGACAAAGTTAACATCCGAAAGGCTCTAGGCTTCTGTAAGGCGACTGGTAGGTTCAGGGCGGTTGTCCCCTAACTACAGCTGCCCTAGCATTGCCTTGCTTGCTCCCCTTCACTGGTGCATGGTGATTAGGTAGCAGGAGTGTTATTTTGGTTGGTTTTGTTGAAGTGGTCCAGTCATGTGTAGTTATAGTCGTAACGGGCCCAGGTTTATGTGTGACCTAGGACTCTTTGTAAGATTCAGATGAGAACCAGTGTATCCCTGGTTAGTAACTAGGAAACAGGCTTTGGGCCTATTGTAGGCGGAGCGAATGGATCATCATTTCAAACTTATATTTAGTTTTTATTTTAATGACGATACCACATTTGTTAATAATTCTTAAAAATCTAGGTGCAACACCTAATGGGCCTTGTTGGGCAGTTTGCCTTTTGGTGTGACGTACTACTGTTCTTTGCTGGCCTTTTTCTTATTTTAGCCTTTTGTTTTAATGTAGGTCTATGTTACGTGTAAAATTTACGTTAACAAGCTTTTGTTTGCTCCAGCATTTAGTTTTTGTTTAGTTATTTGTAGCCTCTTTTCACACCCAACACTGAAGACGTAGGCCATCTCCCCGAGTAAAAATAAAACAGCACGTATGGCCACCGCTGTTTCAGCTCCCGCTGGCAATAATTCTTACATTGTTTACAGAAACTGCTGTGCAAAATGTAGTCCTTATATTAAAATATTAATAATAAGGCGTTTAACTGCAAGCCAAACAATCATCAGTACGATAGTTTTTAACATTAGTTAGAAGATTCAAAAGGTTCACAATACTGCTTTGCTATAAGATTTGACACCGCCACCAACGAAAATGTTGAGCTGGCACACCTCTATCACGCACTGCAAGATAATATATTATTTCCAAACTCTATGACTGCAACAGCGATCTCTATTATATAATCTGAAAGAAATAACCATCACAATTTAGGTTAAAAATGTGTTTGCTTTTAGACTTAGTTTTAGGCCTAATTTTTAGCGTTTAGGCCTAATATTTATCTCCGATTTAGTTTCGTTAGTAGCAGGTAACAACGGTGGTACGAGATTAAGTATTCCTTCATGCGATGCAACACGGTTTTGGTTTCGAGTCTTTACGTTACCATGGCAACCAGGAAACCGTAAACTGAGAGAGGCGGGCTTATTATTGTTTCGTGTTTCGTGCTTTCGTGTTTCGTCTGATGTTAAGATCGGTTTATAATACCGCTTGGCCTTGATACGACGATTTCAGGTTTCATATTCGGGATTCCCATCGCTAGTGTAGACACCACTTTCGTTGTCATGTTGAACTGAATAATCTCCAAAGCATTCTTTTTTCAAATGAACTAACGTGTGTCGTTAATGGAATCCTTTTGTTTTTTGTGGTTGCGTTTGTTACTGTAGTGGTTAAATGCAACGGTCAAATGATATTATTTCATTGAGTTACGTCAAAACAGATTAGTAGCTAGAAAGAAGCAACTAACATTTAATTTGCCGTATTTTTTGAAGTTCACTTGACTACCATTAGCATGGTGTATGCTTCGTCGGAATTCCTTAACTATTCACGACTCCAAATTTACAATGGTGAGTGTTAGATATTAATTCGAAAATTTTAAAATTTCTTCAGTAATAATTGTTCGATTTACGTCAAATTTTGGCTCAGCAATACTTTTGGGGGTATAAAGCGTTGTGCAAAATTTCATTTCAATCCGACCTTCCGTTTGGGCTCCACCCAGACTAAAAAAGTGCAACCAACGGACCAACGGACCAACAGACCAACAGACCAACGGACCAACCAACATTTTCCAATTTGGTGTCCGTTATAGGCTACGCTTCGCTCGCTCGCTCCGCCAATAAGTTATTTTTTTGTTAAGATAGAGGAGAGTGTATGGTGCTGGGGCCTCTTTACTCTCGTAATAAACTTGAACTTGAATAAATCGGATACAGCATTGTTGTAAGACCAATGTTGTAAGATAGCATTGTTGTAAGGGTCACAGTGATTATGGCTCTGCTTAGTGTGCGGAGCTTTGCGACCAGGGTGGGAGGCATCCGGTCTAGTGTGCGTTCCACCAACCGTAGCCTCCCCAGGGTAGTAGCCTAAGTCCGGCTCTTTTCGCGGTGGCTATTAACGCTGTTCTCATAGAGAAACCAATCCTGGCACAGCTCCATCAAAACAAGATAGCAGCAAGCGCCTACCTATACAACTGGCTACTAAGCAACCCGAATCCAGGGGACCTCTGCATCAATCAAAACTTCACAATCACCCTTATAAATCAACTGGGCTTTGGTGTAAACCTCAAGAAATCAAGACTCATTTCAGTCCAAGCTTTCGTCTTCCTTGGCATCTCTTTCAATCTAGAACATGCAACAGTAACGTGGTCACCAGACAGGATAGAGGAAACTGCAGAAGTAACCTCCCTAATCGGCAAGATGGACTCCATGGCGAATCTTGTCCCCTATGGGAGATGGATGACCAGGCCTCTTCACCGTTACTGCATCGACATATGGGGAAATCTACCAGACCAACCAAACTTGGTCCTCCCAACAGACAGGAATTTTCCTACAAACACCCTTCTATAGTGGTCAAACGTACAAACTCTCTCAGTCTGTCTGTCTCCACGAACCTCAACCAGACCTCCTACTTCTAACCGACGCCTCTCTGGAAGGCTGGGGAGTACACATAACTCATCACGTGTGACATCAGGACATCAGGCAACCGAAATGTGATTGCAGATTCTCTCTCTTGTTGGAAACTCCCAGCAGAGAAAAGGACTTTAAAGAAATCCATCTGCGAATATCTCTTCAACATTTGGGGCACCCCAATAATCGACCTATTCGCCATGAGGCACAATGCCAGACTTCCCCATTTCGTCAGCCCAGTCCTGGATGACCGAGCCACAGCTGTATACACACTGACCTTCCCTTGGATGAACCTGTATGCGTACCTGTTTCAACCATTCAAACTGCTTCCACTAGTCCTACGAAAGATATCCCAAAACACAAGGCCTGTTTCTACTGATCGCACCAAATTGGCCATCAGCAGCGTGGTTCCCTCATCTTCTAAGTCTCATAATCGACACCCCAAGAAGCCTTCCAGCAATGCAGGATCTGCTATCACAACAAAAGGGAATAAAGTTCCACCCATACACCAACACACTAAACCTTCACGGGTGGCTATACTATCGTCAACTCATCAAAAAGGCAGGAGTTCATGAGGAACAGACAACCTGCATTACCAGCAAAGCTATCAGGGACTCAACCAACAGAATTTACGACAGCCACTGGACAAAATGGTTTTGTTGGTGTAAGAGAGGGAAGTCAATCCTGTCAACCCACCTCTACCAGACCGCTTGAAAAATTTCTCAATGAAGGATTAAAAGGATCAACAATCCTAGTCTACCACTCAGCATTGAACTCCGTCTTCAAAGCAGCAGGCAACACCAACCTCCTCGATGATTACTGCATCTCCTCCCTCATCAAATCTTTGGAAATAGAACGTCCTGCAATGCGCCTATGTGTCTTCCCTGATTGGGACCTCTCCATCGTCCTCCTATCATTGATGAAATCACCCCACGAACCAATGCAAAACTGTACAATTAACATCCTCACCCGCAAAACGGCATTCCTCATAACGCTCGCAGCAAGTCTTTGATGTAGCGAAATTAAAGCATTGTCAGCAGACCCTGCCTTCTATATCTTTGCTCCTGACAACTCCTCGGTCACCCTGACCCCAAGAACTGATTTTCGAGCAAAAACTCAAAAACCTTGTAAACCAGCGAAACCTACCATCATACCAGCCTTGTCTATCATCACTGGCAACGAACCCGAATCTCTCCTATGTCCGGTACGGGCTCTCCGCTACTACATAGCAAGAACCGACAACAACAAACTTCGCAAAGGCAGAAATCAACTCCTTTCAAATGACACGTTAGCAGGCACCATCACACACTGGATAAAAGGCGTTATCCTAAGTGTGTACGAAGACCAAAATATCATTTGCGCTGACAACAACGCGCTTTTATAGAGAGAGGGCTGTGCCAGGGCCGTAGCTACGGGGGGAGGGGGATTGCCCCCCCCCCCCCCCCCCATTTGTCGAGGGGGCATACAAACGATACTTGGAATAACGTAAAAACTATATGAACTTTCCTTTCTTTCTCCAAAAATGCTGTGCTTTATGGATTGTCCATATTTAATTGATACCACACTATGGTTTTGGCGGAAACAACAAGCTATTAGTTTTGGTTGAATAATTTGTTCGGATTAATTTAAACGGCAAAAATAACCAACCAATATAGCTACGACGAGGGACGGTAGATACAGCTATGCAGCGAAGCCCAACCTAGTAGAGCCACTGTGATGGAGCCTTTAGCATCGTTGCATTAACTTGACGTCCTGCTTTGGTTTCAGCTACCATCCCTGATGAAAGCAGCAGTGACGTGCTTTCTCTTTTGGCAGACAGCATTAAAAAATAACGCTGTAAAAACTACCGAAAACAAATTTTAAAAAAATGCTGTGGCTTAAAGGGGAAAAATGTATGAACCCATTTGATAATATCATAGCCATGTTCTGGGGCGAGGGATAATCATCTAACTGGAAAATCGCATAACTGGAAGAACGTACACCGTATAACAGTATAACGGAAAGTTATAACGAACAGTTACTGCTCTGGCTTGCCTTTCTTTAAAATGGGAAACCATTTAAGTGTATCTTGTTGACTTGTAGCTTATGCTATAAAATATTTTTGCTTGACAACGGGATGATAAATCCCGAAACGTCGCATTTTAATGTATACATGTGCACTTGCTGGCTTTTTAAAACGTTAAGTAACACCAGTACGCATTCGGCGGCAACCCATTTTGCTAACCCCGTGTACAAAAAATTGTATTTTGAAACCAACGAGACGATAGTGCCTTTTACGCCTACCTCGTGAACAAAAGATATATTTCCAAACCAATGCGACGATATTTGGTGCGTTCATTTACTGATTTAAGACGTACCAGGGGAATATATTATACATTCTTTGCAGATTAACTAATCTTATATAAAAATTCTTATACGTTCTTTAATTACTTCTCATTGAGTCTTCAATCATTTCTGCAGCAACATTTCATATTGCAGGATAGTTCTTTACTCCCCCAATAAACAATTCCATGTCTATTTCTTCGAAATTGGATGCCATTTTCGGTAACGCTTTTGTGGTAAACGACGGATGTGTGCACCGCGCAAGTCACACAAGATTGAGAGATGTAGTTGCGTTTTTTTAACGCTGCGGTACCGCTGCGTTGACGGGGGAAATTGCGGTGCAAAACGACCGCATGAGCGGCGGGCGGTAACGCGACGTTGACGCAGGTACGTGTGCAGTACCCAACAGATGGCACATAAACCAAACCACAAATACGGTACCGCGGCGTCGACCCCAAATGCGGTACAGCACGTGTGGACCGGTACTAACTGGAAATTCGTATAATGAAAAATCGTCAAACAGGAAATTCGTATAATGGGAAATCGTCTAATGTCACTGCCTCGCTCGCTGCGGCTCTACATATAACATCAGAAACCGCAGTTAGACGTTTATCCATTATACGCTTATCCATCATGCGATATTCCGTTTAGATGATTTTCCATTGTACGATATTCCATTTAGACGATTTTCCAGATTTTTTATTTATGCAGATATTATATTAGACAATTATCTCATTAGACGATTTTCCAGTTAGACGTTGGTCTGACGCCCCCCCCCCCCCCCCCCCTCTTCCAACTATCGTTCTGGGTGGCGACCCAATGCGACCAATTGTGGAACAACTGGTCGTAACTATTTTTGGGGATAACCCACGTTGAAAATATGCTGTATTAGTTTTACAGAATGGTGCAGGGTCATAGCTAGCCACGAATGGAGGGGGGTGAGGGTGGGAGGCGCAGCGGCAAGAAACTGAGTTCAATTATCTTTTAACAATTAAACTAAGTTTTTTTTATCGTTTTTGTGTTAGTTTAAGGGTTTTGGACTGTACTTTTCTTTCGTTGTGATGGGGGGTGGGAGGGGGGGGGGCATAAAACTGGGAGGGGGCGTTAAATTACCGGTTTGCCCTCCCAGAAAAAATTCCTACGGTCCTGGGCTGTGCCACGCATGCGCAGTTGTGTTACGGAACTGACGGCTGCAAGCAACCAAGAAATCTCCAAGGAAACGCACCATTGCAAGGATCGAATACAAAAATTCATAGGTTATGTATATTTTCCTAGGTAAAAGAAAGAATTTTCGGGCAGTATGTCCCGAAGGGCCGGCAAAATCTTGTTTTTGTAGTAAACTTTACACTGAACATTTCGTAGTCTGGACTTTTTTCGACTGGATGAACCGTTCAGAAGTTGTACGAGAAAAACTGTTTTTTGGACGCCATTTTCCAAGATGGTTGCCGGAGCTCACCTCCGATGGGTGGGGACTTTTTATCTAATTTAGGACCCTTTCATTAAATTGTGTGCATTTTTTCAGGACTTCTACATTTTTCTCCAATCTTTGCCATTTCTTGGTTCTAAATTAACTGGCCTACAGGATGCCATGCGCGAAGTGAATCACGTTTGGGAGATGGATAGGCGAAAGTGCATCATAGATATGAGCAGGAGCCTATAGAAAACAACTAGTTGTTTTTTTATAGGCTCCTGATATGAGGGACGGGAAGAGGGGAAAGAATATACGCATGCTTCGTTTGGGGGGAGAGGAGAGAAGGATGACAACGTAATTAGGGTAGCAGTACATCGCAAGGTCTAAATGGTCATCATAGCAACGGTGTGCGCGTCGTAGCAAGGTCGTAGTAATTGGAGAAAAGAAACGATGAAGCAGGAAGAGAACCAGTGTTGGGGGAAGGGTGAAGCGATAGTCTCAGTAGGTACATGTAAATGTCTTTGTCGTAGTTAGTGAAGCCAAAGAGAAGGAGCCAAGTAATCAAGGACTGCGGTAGCGGTCCTTATGTAAGCCTCAGCATGAACTTCCATGTCAAACTTTGAACTCCTATCCCCTAGAATTGACACAGACCAACGAAATTCAGTATTTGGGGTCGTGTCTCAACTATTTCAATGCATTACAAATTTTAATGACAACAAACGAACCGTTCGGCGTCCACAGTATGACCATTTCTTGTTGTTGTTGTTCTTGTTGTTGTTGGGACTCTTTGCCCTCACCTGGAGACCGAACCACTGAACCGATTTTCAAGTTCTATAGCTTAAAACGTAGGTATGGACAAGGCCTAGGGCCTTTCGCATGCTATTTTAATGTAACTACATTATTCTTGACACGGAAAGCCAAATGGGCTAAAACCTTTGCTCTCACCTAGAGATCGAACCAATGAACCGATTTTCAATTTGTACAGCTTAAAATGTAGGTATTAACACCGACGAGGGCATATTGAACCCTATTCTGATATGACTGCAGTATTCTCGTCGGCAGAGCAATTATTATTGTAGAGCACTGGGCAGAAATCATCAAGTGGAGTAACAAATTTTTGCAAATCGAGCTAAAAACATGAAATTTGGTACACAAGTCTTTCTTAACAATAAACATCGACCCAGCCATGGACCCCTATGAAATAACCCCAATGCCTTCAGCGCCCCCCTCCCAAACCACCCTCCTTCATGATGCCTTCCAGGGGTTTGGGCAACAAATTCCTACAGATCAAGCTAAAAACATGAAATTTGGTACACAAGTCTTTCTTAACAATAAACATCGAACCAGCCATGGACCCCTATGAAATAACCCCAAGTGCCTTCAGCGCCTCCCTCTCCAGCCCTTCCTCCCCATCGTGATGCCTCCCAGGGGTTTGGGAAACAAATTCTTACAGATCAAGCTAACAACATGAAATTGTTGCACAAGTCATTCTTAGCAGCATAAAACGAATCAGCCATGGAAAAGGCTCTCTTATAACAGTTATTTTAAGGTAATTACAGTATTCCTTTCTGTGTTATTCTTGCTGAAACAAGAAAAAAAA
>JAHWFP010016532.1:0-46851 GCA_023313725.1 Lithobius niger | reverse complement strand
TTTTAGCTGAATTCCATTTTTTTTCCTTCCCCCGCCTCCCTTTCCCTCGAAAAACAAAATTACTGAGTTCGCCGCTAAAAATTAATACAGGTCACAATCCACGAAATTTAAGCTATCTAACCAGTCTAACCCACAATCCGAGTGTAACCTGCCATTCTTTATTTAGCGTTTGAAGAGACCTTTAAAGCATATTTGTCAAATTAATACTTCTGGATATAGAGTACTGCTAAATAGGTTTGATCTGTCGCTACGCATGACGTAGTCAGCACGAAGCTTCTGATTGGTTCCCCACGTTGCCCGTAGCAACCAAACTGCCTCAACCAACAGAAAAAGAATACGTGAACATTACAGGAAAGCCAACCGTACAGAACTCGAGCTAGCAGAAAGTTACGTAGATTGGCATTAGTAAATTAGTTACGGTAAGGTTTGACCTCGGTAAACCTTACAGTAATTATACCAAAAATACATTACTTGATAATATAAACACAACCAAACAAAGCCATGTATTGTTCTTTCTTTGTTTAGACGTAAAAAGTTTTGAAAGTTGGAACTAGCCTATTCCTGTACTAAAATTTGCGTAATAAAACATTAAATAACCGTTTCTTCCCAATTTTTAATGACTAGTGCTATTTTTTTGGAATTTGAAGTGGTTTTTAATGTACTAATTGATTTTGGAATAGTTGAATACAGCAATAAGGTTTCACGTGGATTAAGCACTACAGCAGAATCAGAATATAGATTTTTTTTTAAATATTTATCTAATGGAAAAAAATCCACGGAAAAAAATCGAGGAAATAAAATCCGGTGGAATAAAATCTAGAGAAAACAAATCCAAAGTAGTAAAAATCCACAGAATAAAAATAGAACTTTTTTTTTTATTGTTTCCTTATTTTTTGTAGCCTGTTTTTTTGTTATGTCAGGTGATCAACCCTCTCAAATGTTGATCGCCACTCGCCAATTGGCGAACGCAGATCAACAGTTGGCGTCTTTAAGTTAACCCTACTTGACAAAACAGCGACGAGCAACAGAGAATGACACTCTATTAGGAATATCTTGAACAGGTAAAAAAAAACGTGATAATGCTACCGCCTCTTCAAAATTATGCTACATTATGCTACCAACCAAGAAAAAATCCAACACTAATGCTACAACGAACTATCAACCTTACGCATTTTGAAGTGTTTTCTAGGAGCAAATATTGCTACAAACAAGACAGAGCTAGCGAACACAGAAAAGAGACTACTGAATATTATAATGATAGTGACTGTAAAATAAAAATAAAACTTACTTACACATGATTGGCCATGAGAAGGCGAGGGGATTAGGTATTGGGACACGAATGCCTTACCACCAAGGTTAGACCTGCCAGGGACTCTTAAGGCCGCGATGGCATTGCCAAACGTGTTGGACACGAGAGGTGTAGGATCGGCCAAAGTAAAAACTAAAGGCAGACAAATGAGACTGTTAAAAAGCATCATTTAAAAGAGAAGGATTCGCAATGATATTAATTTCACAAATCTTCTAGATCAACATACACATGCTCTGCGCCATCGTACAACGAATTGTAAAACTTGGACAACATCTTAGTTGAAGGGATAAATGTATTAATTTTTTTTTATTAAGTTCTTCCTTGGCAAAAAGAATACTCGCCACCCCCCTTTTGTCTTAAAACGGTTTCTTGTTTTCGTTTTGATCAAAGAAACCTGAGAAAATATACGCTCACAGTCTGCGTTTGACACTGGGATGCTTAGGAAAAAATCAGTACCTTCGTAAAGCACCGAACAGAACGAAACAAACGCACCACTGGTGGTGACAGTTCAGCTCATTCCCTACTATAGCCGTGTTGATGCGGCTTGCTTACGTCAACCATCGACAGCAATGAATCTGTTTTTGTTACCTCGCGCATGCTCAAAAGCTCCACCACTGGCAACCACCCGCAACCACCTACCCGAGATGGTTTGCAATTGCTCGCGCCTGGTTACATGCATTAGCCTAGCCTAGATTCTTGAAAACCGTGCAAGCTATAGTGTCCGCGACCTATCTTGAATTCTCCGCAGAACTAACGCAGATAATCGATTGTACGTTATTATAGCAGAGTGCCTTGTTGATATCCAAGATGGTTACAAAAACAATGGCGGCCGCCGGTTACAGCCGCCCCCTCCAGGAAGACGTGGCCGCTCATAAAATACTCGCAGGACTCAAGATGCGCCGCGCACACAATAGAGACAACAGTATGCGGCATTATCCTCAAATTAGATAAGGGATATACAGCTTTTTCTGCAGTGCTACCCTCAGTGCAGTAGTACGCTCCCCCTCCTCCTCCTCCTTCCCAATTTACTGATGAATTTACTGCAAAGTAAAAGCCTGATGATAAACGAAGGGAACGGGGAAGCTATAAAGCAACGAAATTGTCAGTTTTTTGTTGTATTTTTGTAACGAAAATAATAACGTACTCAGATAAAATCTCCTTATTTGGTCATTTCTTAATGGTCACATGATCACTCATTTGCCGTATAATTGTAGTAGCAAAAGTTACCAGACAATTTTTTTTAATATAATGTGCTGTTATATACTTTTCAGTGCGCCACGCATTCAAAATTTTAGTAGTGTCCGGTACGTTGATATGTATTATGCCTTTCCAACTGCATACGTCAATCGCACATTTCTATCCTCCTCCAGTGTTAATGTACCAAACAACACGTCGAATTATTGATGCCGTGACTCATTGTTGTCCAAGATAAGAATGATTTGTTGGGGTTTACTGTCT
The DNA here is from genome assembly GCA_023313725.1 of Lithobius niger. Lineage (NCBI taxonomy): Eukaryota > Metazoa > Arthropoda > Chilopoda > Lithobiomorpha > Lithobiidae > Lithobius > Lithobius niger. The sequence continues at coordinate 44,084 of JAHWFP010016532.1, read as the reverse complement.
ATACTAAAATCAAACCATTTAGGCTAATGTTTATTGTTTGCGCACAAGTTTGAGATGCTATGCTTTGTTGGGCTTTACTATAGTAAAATCAAAACCATTTAGGGTAAGGCCGTGAAAAGAAGTTCTCGGGCCAATTCAGTACCAAAATGACCAGGCTTTTTTTTTTAAACAGTTGCAAAAGAGGTAAAATAAAATAAAATGCCGTTTCAATTTTCCGTTTACTGAAGGTACTATCACGTGCCATTGTGAACTTGACTTGTGTGTTCAGGGGCGGACTGGCAATAGTGCCCCAACAGCCCTTGGCCGGTGGGCCAACTGGCTGGGGGGGGGGGGACTTGAGTCAAGTTTTTTTTTACGTTTTATAGTAGTAAAAAAAAAGTACTACTCCCTTTTTGGTGAGAAACTGTGTTTAATTATTTTGCCGTTTTGCTATGGTTTTAAAAAAAAAACATTCTTGTGCGAAAAAATCGTGAATAAGTTGTTGCTTATAACAACGAAGCACGTAACAAGTAAAAAAGTGGAGCGTGACTGGTTGAAAACTACTGTTTTCTTTTTTCTGGTGAATAAGTAATTAAGTATTTAGCATTTTTTTTTTCTTAGTAGAATAGTACCGTGCGTACGGTACGGCAGTCTTGCAATAATTTCTTAGGAGAAAGAAATAATTATAAAATTAAAACTTAACGCAATGAGTAAATGACATTCGTAATTTCTACAACCTTAGGCCAATTTGCTTCTAAGTTGATTTAACGTGATATTTATAGCATCTCGCTCCTTCCAGTACTAAGCGGGGCCCTAGCGGTAGTTGCGGCCACTATTACCTCTGATAATGCGTTTGCCTATGAAGCAGCGCGAAGGCAAACAATTACCAGAGGTATTAGCCGCAACTACCACTAGGGTCCCGCGTAGTACTGGAAGAAGTGAGATGATTTAGCTAGTTAACTTTTTAATCTATGCTAATACGTTGGTGAGAGTTTTCAAACTAGGACCATAAGTAAACGTACAAATCGTTGGTAATTTTTTATTTGATCGACATGTTAGGAAAATAACGTTTCCTAGAAATAATTCTTACCTGGACGTAACTAATAATGACAGTCGGCATTGACAATTTAGTCGTTTTATGGCCTTCACGCGGCAAAATGTATGCACAAATCAACCAAGTTTTACGTTGTTACGCGAGCGATGAACACGATGACCGTAATGCACTAGTCAGAAGTTTCCGAAGTCAGAAGATTAGAAGTGTTGCAGCAGAAGGTCTATTTAAAAATCGTAATTTAGGGGAGTGCGTTTTGTTTGGCGCAGTGAAATGTGCCGAGAGTGGCAATAACTACAGACGGACACACGTGGTAACATTTCACTAACATTTTTTTTTTTTTATAGTGGGCTGTACCAGAAGGCTGCGCTTCTTTCTGTTGTTTTCTTTATATACAAGTAAGAATCGGTCATTATTTACGGCCGCGGGGGGGGAATGAAAATGTGACTACCAAATTTTCGATGATTCCCCTTCGTGACCCTGAAAAAATCTTGATCTCCCCCTCCCCCAAGGTCCAAAAATAATGTACAAGGTTCCCACCAACCTGGAAAACCTGGAAGGGAAAAATAAGATTTTAAATAATGTACTTCCCATCTAAAAGCACAAAACTGGTAAAATACGAGAAAAAAATTTCTCCGTAAACTTTTGGTAAATAGCCTGGAAAATTACTTCATCTACTTTGGAAAACCTGGAAAACTCAGGGAAATTGATTTCAGTATTTTGGTGGAAACCCTGATGTGACTCCAAAATATGAGTTTTTCTTAACCTATTGAGACTGTCTGCAGATGATTTTCTGTAGCCAAGATTAGAGCTATAGCCAAATTAAGTAACAATCCGCACTGACAGTTAACATTAGTTGTAAAGAAAACGTGTCTCGTTTATAACGAAAAGACATGTTGGGTTAAAAATGCTCTATAAAATGTTTCTTACACCCAGATCTTGTCGAGATTTGTACAATAGTAATAATAATAATAATATATAATTTTACAGCAAACAAAACTGATCAGAGAGCGAAGGAAATGGCTACCTCCACTTAATCGCAATCCGAAATTACACATGACCCTGAATGATATTAAAAACAGTAAAAAGTAAAACAGTGGAGGTTAATATACCCTAAGTCTTATATAAAACAATTTTTTTTAAACACTTCATAAACCTGGAACGATCTACACCCAGGCTCTGATGAATACACTGCTTGTTTGCTCCATCCATATAAGCAAGTGAAAGACAGAAGAAGCTAAGAAACCAGGTGCCAAGGCTTTTCTACAAATTTCATTGTACAAACTATACTTGCAATATTGGTGCCAATAGCTTCAAATCCTTGTAAACAGTCATATCATAAGGGTCTGAGGAGCTGAGGCTTTTTTAGAATTTTGACTACAGAAACTGTCATTTTGAGGTTAAAAAATGACTTACTTCCAGTTTGGTCAGTGTTTTTTTGTGACGCGACACGGAGTAAAAATGGTACGCATACATGCATTACGGTTGGACGTGTAATCCTTGAACTGGCAAATTGACTTCTTGCGAGTTGCGACTCTTTTTAGCCAGTTGCGGGATTCGATCTGGCATTCCGTTGGTTTGGAGACGACGCCACTAACCACTGGGCTATGCTAATGCTTGTCAGCTATGTTCGATTGCCGGGTGATACGTAGCTGCACGATAATGAGGCAGTTACAGGGTTAGTGCTGCGTAAAGGAAAAAAGTTGCTTCAATTTTATACGAGGTACATCTGATAAACCATTTCGACTATTGTACATCCGGTAGAACTTTTTAAATGTACAAAATACTAATAAATAATTTACTTCAAAATTATGTGTAAAACGGCTTCAGGGCTTCGTGGGAAACCATTTATTATTTTCTTTTATTGGTTTGGGGGAAGAAAAACAGTTATCATTCATGAAGTAAAAAAAAAGTCAGAAAAATATAGCAATGTGCTGCAGAACATTGGACCCTTTTTTTTGTGTTTGAAGACATTTGTTTTGTAATACTTGGGATAGCAGGCCATTTATGTTGGCCGTGCCGGTGGGCCAAGTTGCTGCCAGTCCGCCCCTGTGTGTGTTAGGTTAAAGGTAACAAACTAGGCCCAGGTCTACCGTTCAAAAATTAGTTGTATGAAAAATTTAGGCTACAGTCTTAAGAAACTGGATTAATAGGCTACACTAGGCCATGGGGGTAAAAAAATGATTTGGTTCTCGAGCATTTTTTTTACAAGTTTAATAAGTCACCCGGTCACCAGCCTTATTTTTTTTTTTTTCTGTTTGGAACTAAGTAAAAACCTAGTATAGTATTGTTTTCTTCTGTTCGGATGGCAGTAGTAAATTCTTCAACTGTTTCTAATTACAACAACCTGATGCTAACTAGATAACATATAAAATTTGTGTTATTGTGCCGTACCAGATTTGGTGAACTGATAGTGTTCGACATGAGAAACCCAACTAAGTACCCCCCATACTCCACTTTCGCTTTTAATAAACGCAGCTGTTTGATTAATCGTGTGAAATATTTTCACCAAGATTTTTGGCGATCTGCAATGGCCGCTAGACTACTAAACTTCATCCCGAGATTCGCAACTGAGACGGAAGGTAGAAAATTGTAACCTAATACGTTCATTATTACGTAGGACGTCGCTGCACTGAATTATCCCATGAAGCACTCGACATTTTAACCGCACACTATTTAAATGTATTTAGAGCGCAGTCTTATACGTTGTTAAGGATTTCTATGACAAGCCGAAGTATCTTTCACCACTATGCGGGAAATTCAGTTTCGGGAAATTTAGGGGGAAATTTCGGTTGACTGGGGCTGAGACGTTAAGTTCGATATAGGAACAATATAAGAACAATGCAAGGCTGATTGAGATGCTATGCGTAGAGGCTATGCGTACGGTAAATCATCAATTCATTGGAGATAAGGGCTTTCCCTTCAATGCAATAGCTACGTAGTTTACTTGGAGGGGGGGGGGCGCCGCCCTACGCGCTGTGGTTACTTGTGGTCGAAAGCCGACCTCCCCTGGCCGACCACCGTGATTTTTGAATGGTCCCTTACCTTACATTCCTACTTGGGTTAATTTTTGTCAGCAGGTGAGTCATTGTTCTTGATTTTAACACAATTTAAGCCGTACCGCATTATTATTTTTGCCCAGTACTTGAAATGCACCAATATTTCTAAGAATTGAGCATTTTTTGATTGGAATATGCCACTTTCCATGTGGGTACCTTAGGCCAATACAAAGTTTTTCAGAGAGGGGAACCACCATGAATTCCATGTAGAACACACCAAAATGGCGGCGATTTTCCAAAATGGCCACCAATTTTTTATATGAATTAAAAATTGTCCTAGTTTAGTGTTCATGGGGTCCAAGTCGACTAATATGGATGTGCTGAGAACGATGGTTTACATAAAAACCTTGAAATACTATATCTTGGGCACATTTTAAGCAAGCGTTTTGCGTTCATGCGATTAAGGGCGACGTCCTTTAAATACGATCTTGGGATTCAAGCGTTACTTTTACGTAAAAAATGTATATCACTTTTCCTATCCAGAATTGTGTGCTGAACGTTTTTGCTTCACGTCATGCTTTTGATTTGTTGACGGTTAAGGAGTTACAGCCTAAAACCCGTTGATTTTTTTTTTTTGGGGGGGGGGAGGGGATCTGCCATTTTGGTGTTCTACATGGAAATCGAGGAAAGTGGCTTATTCCCATCAAAAAGTGCACAATATTTCAGTGTAGGCTACCACACGTACTATTCAGGGTGTAGACACTTATGCTATGGCGTTGCGCCCCAATGGTTTACGTCCCCGACAAATGAATTGATGTGATGGTTGTTGCCTAACTTGGCGCGGCACACTAGCGTGTGTCTAGATATTCCAAATATCAGCCCAATGGAAACCGGTACTAGTCCAACAATAAAACTACGAACGTGGGGCTGATGTGATGATATCGAGAAACGAAAGGTTGAAATGTTGATTTGTAAAAAAAATAATATTTCCATCAGTCACAATGCACCAAATTTTCTTAAAACCGTTCAGCTTCTGGGGCTTTGCTCCGAACACTACTGGGGGAGCAAAGCCCCAGACGCTCCCAGACGCACTAGCCGTAGGTAGAGTGGGTTGCGCGCAAATATTCACCAGCCAAAATTTCTTTATTAAAAAATCCTGCAAAGTGGGCTTCTGCACTGCAATATTTGCTGAATTCCAGTAATCCGAATATTTTTCAACCAAAAAAAAATCCCTTCTGTTTATTTTTTTAAATCTGAATACTTATTTACAATATCTTTTTCTTTTATTTTCTCCATGAAATAGTCTAAAATTTAAAGAAGCACTGCTGTGCTGTACAGGCTTCCCAGTAAAAATTAATGAGCAAATGGGCGTGGATAGTCCAAGTCAGGCTTGAAATTTTTTAACTTAAAAGTAAAGTTAATAAAATCAAGCAGTCCACGGCCTTCTGTATGGTAGTATCAGGGGAACTATGAACGTTGTGGTTGTTTGTTCGCTCGTAGTATCTCTAGAAGGCCGTGAGTACACACACACCGGGTACGGCCAATAACTATGGTATACACAGGTCTGCAAGTTGCAGTTTTTATTGACAATTTTCCTCAGTTTTGATGCAAGCGCCGAATTGAGTATAACTGAACTGCAGTGGCTAACAAACGAACTACTAAACAATGCTTCTATAATACCTCTTTGAGCATGCGTATAAGCTCTTCAACGATTTTAGCGCCACCATCTTGGATTATAGCGGCCAATAGTCTTGTAGGTTAGAAGTGTAACATACCACAATGTTTAGTGAGTTGCGGTAGCACTGTCCAGGGTCAAGGAATACTTTCGTTTGAGTGCTACAGATTCTCGAAAGTTAAACCGTAATGTAAACTTTTGTTCTGGTTGGTAAGTAGTTAACTATTGTAGTGTACTGCCAACGGGAGCCAAAACTAACAAACGAACAGCACGTAACCTTTTGATGGCATGTTGGATTCAGCCATCAAAATGGCGCCTCGAAGTGGCGTGGCTTCTTGGTCATCGCAATCGCAAAGGTTGCCTAGTATATTCTATGTGTCTAAGGCTTCAAAAAGTGAAAAAAAAAAAAAAAATCCTGGATTTTCAACTCGGAAACATAAACAGAACTAGTTGTAATCTATCTTGAGTTTTCCTAAAAACTATCCTTTTATTTTGCCAGGATCCATACTCGCAGAGCTGCGGTCCCGGCAACGCGTCCAAGATGGGCTTAAAACAATTACGGACCAACCGGGACTAGAGACGCTGCGTAAAAAAAAAAATAATAAATGATCAAATATCATTCATTACTTTCCTAATATATTAGGTGGGTCTAGTCCTTTGATCTGGTTTTTGCTATTTGTGTCCTTTTCTCTTAGGGTACTTTCTGTTTATCATAAACATTGACTAGACACTGCCAGGATTCGTCAAGAGGGAGGGATTCAACTCGAATTCTCTTTGTGATTGAATTTGTGCAATACATATACATGTGTAGAAGATCAACTTTTTTCTGATTTCGTAAAACAATCTTTAAATTGTAATTCACACTAAGGTCTGTTTGCAAAGTTCAATTTTCCAGTCTTTTTGGTTTGTGTTTTTGATTTGCATATAACAATTTATGTAAATTGACATTGAGCTTTAGCTACCCTGATTGCAGCTAGGCTACCGTGCAGTTACAGTTCGAAAGCTATTGTTATTTTTCGTACTGTGAAACTCCTTTACAAACGAAGAAATATCGCAAGAAAAACGCTCACTTTTGCACGCTGTTTATCGAATTTTCGATAGTTGACTATCTTTCTCAGGCATTTAAGTTAGTTGGGACTCTATCTAGATCTCTCGTCTTCTGGTTTGTTGCTAGAGTCCAAACTAACTTTAAGGCCTGAGGAAGATAGTAAAATAAATTGCTAGACAGTGTGGGTGTTTTTTGTTGTGAAAGTGAGGATTTTTCTTATCACTTTTGTTCTCGGTTACAGTTGTACCATGTGAACCTTCTGTAAGACGACCTGCGAATCACAATTAGGATATCCTCGAACCACCGTGGTGCATGTGCATAGGCAGATAAGCCACGCTGCAACGTAGCACTTTGCTGCTTGCCAGCTTTTAGTTCTAGGCTATAGTGAATGTTTCATAAATGGTTACGTTTCATCTCTTTGAGTTAGCTTTGCTTCATTACATCTCTGAATTAGGCTATACTTCGCATTGCTTCAGAACTGTGCCCAGAGTCGTTGGGAAACAAGTTTATGGAATTAAAAAAAATTGTGGTGGTGCTGATCAATACACTAGTGCTTCATTCTCCTTTGTTTTAAATTCCCATTTTCCCCGCAGATGTCGGAAAGTCTGCTACAAAAAAACTAGAGTCTGGACCCACCTTTCATCCATATGACTGGCCCTGCTGGTTTCTCTGGACGGTTGATTCAGTGAAGTTCCCGTCCTCATGCGCACGAGAGATCAATATTTTTATTGTGAGACGCTCCACCCAAAAATAAGCGATGCAGGAACCCTGATTTGCACCATGTCGACATTTTTAGAAGTGGGGCAACATGGCTCATAGTTTGGGATGACTGAACTTTCCCCTTTTACAAGATAGCCTGCACCGTCGACACAAATCTATTTCTGCATACAAACCAAACCTCATTGGGAAAACTATCGAGGCAAGAGGGACGCTGTCAGATACCTGTTATGGACTGAGCACACTCCCCCCCCCCCCCCCAGGCAAAAATGTGAATGCATACCCATGCTGTAGGTTTGACGTGCTCCCAGCTGAAGCCACAGGGCCAGAAGGCGAGAGGGAAAATTTTACTAGATAATTCCAATCAGATATCGTAGGATCTTTTACATGCCACAATCGACATGAGCTCGAGGTGTCACTAGGCTCTTCTCTTCCCCAAAATGCCTGGGGGCTGAGGTCTGGACTCTGGATCGACCTCGCGACCTCTTGCACATGAGATGGCCGTATTAACAATTAGGCCACCTTGAATGCAGACTCATGCATGAAGCAATCAACATCTATAAAAGGCTACAGACCTCGCAGAGAGATGCTCACTCCCGAACCTTCGCATAAAATCTGCCACCGTGTGTTTCACTTTCAATCCCAAATTCCTCGTTGCCTTGAATTGCTGTAGAGCTTTCAAAAAAAAACAATGCTTTCAGGTTAGGCTGCTTGCCCGGATTGTTTCCCTCCATTATATGCCATGGTGGGAAAAAATCCATCAAATTTCCCTTAAAGTTAGAAATTTTGACTTCCCTTTCTGTGCGCTATACCGAATGCTGTTAGTGAATTAACCCTTTTCATTCCTTACGCTATAACTATTCTATTTTTTTACACGAGGTTGCATACATATTTTCTGTTCTAACTACAGTTAGTTGCAGTAGCTTTCTTATACTGTACATGGGTGTTTGCTGAATGTTTGCACTTGGGAGTTAATTTCAGTTTGCAAGATTTTGTTTCTCATGAGCGTTTGCACATTAATTTCGTGTGTTGTCACTTTGCGGTTACTGTTTGTTTCCGTGTTATGTCTGTGATTAGTGAAGTAGTGATTCGACATCTCCGAGAAACTAGTTGGATAGCTAGTGCCATTCTGTTGCTTTATCCTCTACTGTGCGTTCCGGCTTAAACGCCAATATCTTAAATAATGACTAAAATAGGACACGATTTTCTTCATTTGTGGGTTGCTCATCATCAGTTTCCAGGTTATTATCTTCCTGCACTAGTCTTCTTGCTGTGGTGTGATTCGCGAATAGCACGCCCTTCACAATTTGGAATAGGTACGGTGGGATCCACCATGATCGTTCTCCAGGAAGATGTGTTGTGACTTCCTACACTGTTCCAGCTTTGCGAGCCATGGCCCACGCCATTTGCAGTTCAATATTTCGGACTGGAAATGGGCATTGTTTCCCGTTTCTTAGTGTTACGTATGGCGGTGGTGGATACGCCCAAATGGGTGGCAGCTTGCAGGCTTCGGCCTCATGACGTTTTCCTGTGTAATTACAGTACTCTTACTCTGAGTGGTCTGCCTAGCAGTTTGTTTCTGAAATCTTGTTAGGTGGTCCCAAAGTTCGAAGTTCACTGGTTCTCGCACGTTTTGTCCTTGTGGTAGTGCGTTGCAGTTGCCGTGTTGTCCAAGTTTCCTTGCAGTTGCAGTGGTTTATGAAGGGTAACAGTCTTCATTATGGCTGTTAGTCATGAGGTGATGGTGATACTGTGATATGCCGATCGATGCCAATGACATTGTCATCCGCTGACACTTACAGTTTATGGAAATTGTGTTGCATTATAGTTCCGAGTAGTGCAGTCATATTCTACCATGTCTTTTGCTTGGACGTGACTTTTCGTTTCAGTCACTGCTTTAGTCACGAACGTTGCGTTCAGTGGATTTCCACGTGCTCGTATTTGTTCAAATTTTGCTCGTCTGTGGTCTGGTGTTCCTCTTCCTGGTGGTGGAGTTTCGTGTCCGGCTGCCACGTTTTTGCCAGAGTGGTTTGTGCCGGTCCGCCATTTTTAATTCCTTCACCCTCGACTCTTTGTTCACTTTCTGGGAGTGCCTGCAATTTTGTTGAAAGATCGATAATTTCCATGTGTAGCTTATCTCGAAGGGATGTATAGTCTTCAATAAACTCTTGTATTTTTCCCACAGTTTGTCACTTTTCGCTAATTGCTTCGTTGACATCATCCTACTGGGTTAGCTTGACGGGTGATAGTCGACAATAAAATTGATCTTTTTTAAGTTCACTTTGCTTGTGACAGTTATTTCTAATTGTTCGTGATTGATGAATCACGAACAATTAGATATAACTGTCACATGCAGCAAAGTGAACTTAAAGTTCTATCTTGTGTAATCGCTTACCATCGGCTCCGTGGCATAGTTTCCTTTGTGCTGCTATGGTTGCGTGTTCATTCTCGACTTTGTGATCAAATTACTGTCTTTCACCTGTCCTCTCCACCGATCCCATCCGCTGTTCGGGTGCCATTTTTGCCAGGATTTGTTGGTGGAAGGAGGGATTTTACTTCGATTCTCTTTGCGATTGAATTAGTGCATTTATTGGCGAGATTGGTGAGCCCTAGGGTGGCCCTCCGTTCGCCATCACTTTGCACTCTCGGCTCTTCTCTTCCACCCGACGAATTCTGGTTGGAGGTGTGCCCGGTTGAAGTGACTGTTGATGGCGGAGTCGTGGGAGGATGACCGCACCCTCACAAGACATTTGTCTTTTCAGATCCTTCCTGAAAATAGGTACCACTGGTAACTCTTCTATTAAAAATCAATTGGTGTCCAGTCCCACAGACGACCACCGCCACCAACCAAGAGTTGTTCTTAGGTACACAGGGCTGATTTTGGATGCAGAAAGTTAGTGATCTTTATTACATAGGGACCTCCCCTCACCCCTACGTCAATACCTTCACACACAAAAAAAACTTGTTATCACAGATACAAACACTTGATGGTGGGGTGGTGGTTGCCTGTGGAACTGGCTCATCTAAGTTACAAGTGTGACTACAGTAATTACTAAATACGAGCTACATAGGCTATGCGTGGATTGTGTAGCCTACTTTGAATTCAATAGGCCTATAGACTACCATTATTGGTAACCCACACCAATGTCTGTCGCCATTCGTTATATTTTGGCAAATGAACATTACCAGTTAAAGAAATACTAAACCCTCGCGTTTCCAATTTTTTGTGTGTTAGCTAGGTTCCTAAAAACCATTTTAAGACTTATAAAATCTCACTTTCCTTGATAATAACGTTGAAACAACTGCCACTTTTAAATCACCTATCCCAACTAGAAACGGTGTCAGTTTGCGTCACGGAGAGCTGTGACTGTGACGTGATCTTTCTTAAAGCCAGTTTGATTGCAGCCATATCCTTCCCCTTGCGCTGCACCAAGCTGCGACAGCCCCGGGCAACGCTGTTTTGTTTCTGGCCTCTGCGCAGGTGAGGCAGACACTATAATGCAGGAAGAAAGACGACGCCAATCTGCTCGATTCAAAATTGGATTTTTCCCGCGATTGGGAAAAGGTGTTTAAAAAATTCGTACGGCTGAGGCGCTAAAACACTTGTTAACGTTGGATGCCTCTTAACAAAAATTCCAGTAGGCCTACCTAAACTAATGATAAAAAAATTCGGGGAGAGTTGGGTAAGAGAGATTATGGGGGTTATAAGAGACTTACTTATTTTTTTGTGTGCCAAAGTAGCCTATTGGGATTAGAATTATATTATTTTTAAATCTAGTTTAAAATAATCCTTAAATAACTACCAAGGCTTGTTAATCCAGCTCTACAAACTGCGGAGCTGGAATTTTTTTTATTATTATTTTATTTTAGAACTTGTCTCTTACTGCTGCAATGGGGCAATAAAAAACACACCCTCAAAAGGGCACTTGCGTTCTTGTGCAAGTCTGGTTAGGGTAATAGTGGGCAACTGTCTGCTAATGCACCCAAAGGATCTCCATATCTCAAAAGTTGTAGGAAATACACCGCATTGAAGTAAAACTTAAAAGTTTACCCTTAAAATTGGTTTTAGGATATTTTCCACCAAATACTTAAAATGTAGTTCTTAAGACTGACACTTTCTTATATCAGTTTTTCAAACACAAGAAAACTATGTTTGATGCAAATTTTTGTTGGCACGAGATAAAAAAAAAAGCAGATAAAAATAGCATGTTGCCTGCAAACATGGTAAAAATGTTAAAGACTCATGAAAATGTTTCAGCACATATTTTCTTTTAAAACTTGGGGTCCAGAATAAGCCCAGGCCATCCATACTCCATAGCCTACTTGTTTTTCATTAAAGCATAGAGTAGTTTCACTTGGACAATGTCACTTTGCTGGATGGTAGAAGGATTTATTGTAAAGAAAGTCATTGTTCACAATTTGAATGTCCTCATGTTTAGGCCGTCTGAAACATCTCGAGCCTTGTGTTTTAGAACTTTGTCTGGCAGTGTCTGTTATCAAAATCAATAAACCTGTTTAAACTAATTGTAGTGAAAGTCTTATTAGTTTTCCCTTGCGAATACGGCGATCGATATGGCTACTAATTGTCTTAACACGTGTGAATAATTACCCCTCCTAAGAATACAATCCAAACATCCAAATGATTTTTGGCCGCGGTTCCATGACGCATATGCACCCATAAAACCAGTGGTCGCTTGCATTTATAGCTTTTCATCAGTAACTGCGATGGATGGCATGGCGGCGCACACCTCTCAATTAAAGACGAGCCCACTACGATTCTTCTATTGGTTCCATTTTCAACTGTAAGTTTAATTAGAACACTAGTGAGCTGAATCAACATTAAAAATATTCAGCACCGTTTGGCAGTTTTATGATACGGGAGGACTCCAAACCATTTAGTCTCAGCGTTTTGTACATTTCATTTTTCCTACTGCGATGTTGCCACGTCGCCCGACTGATAAGGATGAAATATCTAGATAGCTCAGTCATCGCCCAAAAGTAGTTTTATGAATTTGCACCCCCCCCCCCTCCCTCCCCTCTCCACAAAAAATTTCATACAGTAGAAGTTGTTTTAAATATTTCTCCATCCCCCTCCAAAAAAAAAGTACTAAGCATAAAAAGTCATGAACGATTGTCCAAACAAGTAGCCTAAGTCTACGCTAATTTCGCATGCCGACATGACTATACAAGCTTGTTATCCAGTTCGTACGAATAAGATCAGAGGAGGCGCGTGCCTACGTCAGTGATCTCTGCAATAATTTGCCAGTCATTGGTCGTTTGGTGGTGACATCAGCCGCTGACAAAGGCTACATAATTCCCAGTAATTGGTCGTGGTTGGATGACGTCAGTCGTCTGAAGAAAAAATAATGAACCTTGTATGTTTTCTGCTAACAAAAATCTTTGATTATTTCTAGCGGAGGATTTCCCCAACGGATTCGATCCATTTTCGAACTTAGACCTAGAAATGTGCCATAGAATGAGTGTGCAAAATTTGACAGAAATCCGATAATTTGTTAAAACGTTATAGCGCGAACACACAGACAAACCGTTCGCATAAGAGTCTAATCGACTCTAATAAGACACCCAATGTATTAGGTATTTATGTGTGTGTGGGGGGGGGGGGGGCGGGAGTAGACGTGCTAAGTGTATCTAGAAGACTTGTTATTTCAAATGAAACAGGATACTTTAAATTGTACTAAAACTACGTAGATATTTTTTTTGACACGCATTAGTTTAGGCGCAGCAACTACGGAAGCAAAAACTTGACTGACTGAATTTGCACGATAATGTTTTAAGCGTAAGCTTTTGGGAGACTCTTCATACAAGCACTAACCAAGCGAGTGAGATTGATCATAATCATTGGAGTAGTAGGCAAGGGTCTTTCCTTATTTACTGTATGTTAGCCAGTTAAACTTCAGGTAGGGTCAACCGGGGTCAACCCTTTCGAATGTGAATCCAGTAGCAGTCGCCACTTGGCCAGTAGACCTTACAAAGCACTCGCCACATACCAATGACATCTTGCACGACGCATGGTTTTTCTAATTTATGCATTTACGAAATTGTAAAATTCTCTTTAACCACAATATTAATGAAGATTAAGCAGCCCTTATAAATCTGAGCATAACGCCGTAAACCGTTCGTCTATAACTTGTAAGGTTCCCGAGATATTGCTCTTTGAGTGTCATTCTCTATTGCTAGTCGCCATTTTGGCAAGTAAGGCTAAATTTCAGGTCGCCAACTTCTGATTTCCATTCGCCAAATGGCGAGTGGCGACCGACATTGGAGAAGGTTGACCGGGGTAATTATGAAACAAAAATCTGCAAGCTAGGTGTTGCTCCTCAACTATGCTTAGCAATTTCCTTTTTTTTTTTGGCGGTAAAGTAGTGTCCCGAATGTGTTCACAACCCTAGAGTATCGGATCAGGAAGTACATTTTGTAAGCTACTAAATGAAAAAAAAACTGGTGTTTCATGTTTACCCCATGAAACCCCTTCCTATTGGCTGATTTGCAACCATACCAAGTTGACAAAGCCACACAATGTTACCTACATTTTGGCCAAGCTAATCCTTTTCACAGAATTAATATAAGTCAAGTGGTTAAAAAATGGGAAAAGAAAGTTTTCATAAGTGTTTTTGCTATCTTTGGAATATTGGCTAGTCCTTTTTTAAAAAGCTTTAAAAAACATATTTTGCTAAAGTTTGACACTTTTATGAAAGATAAAGACATGGGCAAATGTATGGGACATTATCAAAATTTAAGTACCTTTTTGTGAGGTGTTTCATAATTACCCCGATGTCAGGGAGTTTCATAATTACCCCGGTTGACCCTATGTGAAGAAGTCTTATTACCCCACTCTCCGTAGTTGTATGGTTTAGTATTCCTTTATCTCTAATTCAGCCCTCACCAAACTGATTAGCCACAGAGAATGACACTCAAATAGATATTTGGAATCGTCAAACTAGAGACTAAGAATTTGTGGCATTATGCTCAGATCTTGGAAAGCGTTTGGTATAGTAGCCTGATTAAGACAGTCGAACTGAGCCCCTCCAACCCCAGTTAATCCAGACTGTCGAAGTTTTGCTAGTTACTGCGTTGTTTTGTACTATTTAAATAATTTTAATAAATGATCTTTATTAAAAGGGGGTTGCCACCAATGACAGGCTACAGCATCTGGAGCCAGCTAGTTCTGTCTAGCCCTTCCTTAAAAACAAGCTAAGGAACACACAAATTTATTTTTATAACACTATCATGCCACGTGCCCCATTAATTACCGAGTTTAAAGTTGGGGTATCCACGTGCACCAAAGTAAGCGATAAAGTTAAGCCTAATGACATCGCAGGCGCTTTTTTACAGCTATCGACCGTTTTGAAATGCAGATTTTGAACCAATAGATGGGTGCCATCTAGTGAGTGATATCGTTAACCGTGACCGCTTGCTCCCTGGTACACGTGGACGCACCAACTTTACACGCAATAGTAGGAGGCACATGGCTCGTTTGTTGCGTAAAAAGAAATTTCTTTGCTCATTCCTTCGTTTGCTGAAATCAGGTGCTACGTAGAACTAAATAATGGTAGACTGCGCTAGATGCTGCAGCCTGTCATTCCGTGAAGGATTTAATCAGTAACTGAAATATTTTGATTTTGATTTAACGCTTTGCAACCCTGCTAATTTTTATTTTCTTTTGTAGGCTAACCCACAACCAATAAGAGTTGGCAGGAATTCGGCTAAGTTTGGAGAAGTCTTCTTTCGATGGCACTGTTCCTGTGTAGTGCTTTTCTTAATTGAACTTCGTTTATTGTGCAGCAAGTTCCAAACCCAGCAAGTGTTTCGAATGCCACACATTATCAACTACTCCTGACTGTCCTCCATTGCCATGTAGCGTTCAATGTAGTGAATCGGCTCCAGCATTGCACTGCTCTTGCTGGTTTCAAACTTGCACCACTGCTTCTCTGCAGTTATCCTGTGCAGTGTAGTGTTCACAGATTTCAGTCTGCACGTCATCAGGTTTAGGCTACTGGTTTCATTCTGGTGTGTAAATATGTTAGTGCGCAGTGTATTGAATCAACCGTGTTTGCCACTCTCTCTGCTCCTGAGGGTATGTCAGTTGCAGTCGGTGAATCATGTTGTGGTGAAACAAGTGTGCTGTCCCGATGTCTATCCATTCGCCATCCCTCTTATCGGGTTATCGTTCTGAGTGAAGTGCAGTGTACGAATTAATCAAAGGCTAATACAGTGGGCCGTTTGATGCCAGTCTGTACCATCTCCCTTATCCTAGGCTGCTAGTACAAGGTTATCATTCTGTTGTAAATGGCTATACAAACGACACTATGGATACGCTCACTAAATGTGAATGATTGTTTGTGTTCAGTGTTGTGAATCAACTAGCAGCATGTTGACTTCGTGTACATCAATCCATGCACCACGTGCTTATCCTACGGGTGTTATACATGTATGCGTTGTTTCTTTGTGCCATGTAGTGAATCAACCATTAAGATGGATGCTTGCTGGTGCCATTCCTTCTGCCATTACATAAATCCTGCGGGGTTGTCATCTTTGTTTAGTGAATCAACACCAGCAATATTGTGCTCAAAACCACCCTGCTCTTGTGAGGCAGTCAGACTCATTTCCCTGTGCAGTGAGTGTAGTGAACCCAGAAATCAATAAATTTGTGGTTTATGTTGTTAATTCATCCAAAATATGTGAAAGATAACCATAAAAGTTGAGTTTGGTGGTTCAAACCATTATCCCTTTCAGAGGCATACGTCAGTTTATGTGAAGTGAAGTGAATAAATGCACCACCATGTGGATTACAAAGTTTTTCTACACACACAAAAACCACGACGCTGTGGTAATATAAAAAAAAAAATGCTCTCGTAATTTAGCTGTTGCTCTCCGACTGGAGTAGCCAATAGGTTGCAGGTAGAGCACCGAAATGTGGCATTTACTGTATTGTTTGTGCTTGCAAGGTTAGGTTATGCCAATCATATATTATTTTAAGTATTCCATCAAACGACCATCATGTTAGGCTATCCCAATTATAACAATAGCGTATTTATTACCAGACACCAACAAAATATGTATAAATAAATCACTTAAAAGCTATGCTTTTATTACAGGAATTCCCTAATTTCTACAATTTTACTAAGTTGTTTTTTTTTTTTTTTACTTTTAGAGTACTACACTATTCAAATTAGACATCAGTCTGTGGGCGTCCATTGAGTGCATACTCCAGCACACTTTTGGAATGTTGTCCGTTATTATTCACTGAAGAGACGCAAGGTAACGTGGACTGCTTTTGATCCCTGTTCAGTAAGCTGTATAACCAATCGTAATCCAGTTGAAAAAAAAAGAAAGTTGGTTTTCGTGCCTTTTTGTTAAATCAGTGTAGGCGAGTCAATTTTTTTTTTACTGCAGACTATTTTGCTTAATATTTTAGGTAGGCTAATTATTTTTTCGTTAAAAAGAATATTAGGCCTACCTCATAATTCTGTTTCGCACATTTATAAATAACCGTTTGTCGTTGTCCTGCGCATTAATAAAATTATTTAATGACAAGAATGATTTTGTTTTGATGCCAGGAAACCACGAACCACCAGACTTTGCATTACTCCAGGGAAGTCGCCATCAGCAGTGCCCCCCCCCCCAGACAGTTCGTCCCCCCTCCCTTTCTTCATCGCCTTTACTTGATTGGAGTTCGGCACGTAACCGGAGCGATGCTTCTACACTTCCCTTCCTCACCTCTTTGCCATATCGACGTGTGTGATGTCATCGCCTCCAAGGCCATCGCCAGTGTTAAAATTCAGACCCATATAGGGACTTAATTTAGCAGAATAGTCGTACATAGTGGCCAGTCTTAAATGACGGACTGAGTAATTTAATATTAACTGTAAGTGTTGGACTTAAATGTGCTTGGCAATTTTCCGTAGTATTGATTTTGGTGGCAACACACTTCAAATAAGGCTCAGGTCATTAATTTACCAGCTTTATTCCTTGGTGGTACGATATATTTCCAAATACCTTCTCTCTCTTCATGGCTTTGTAGTTGGAGTCTTCTTAAACAATAATACTTCTCCGTATAAATAATACGACATGCATAAAATAGGACAGTTTGAAACGACTTTAGGGAACACATGCATCTCTCCTCAAAGCTGGCACAGGAAGGAAGTGGGGCTTCCTTCCTTTTGGTCATTAAAACCATAGACCTGCATGTGGTTCATCTCGTGCATATTTTTTGTTCCTGTGGTAAGGAATGGCCAAAACTATATTTGACCATGTCAAGTAATACTGTTATTTGCCGCCATGTGACTCGTTGTGCGAAATAGGTGGATTTTGAAGGAAGCTTCGCAAGCTGAATGGAAAACTGTGTTTGGCCAAAGAAGGTGAGGCAGACTGGAGAAATGTAACAAAACTAGAAACACCACCTGTCCTCGTTACGGAAATAAGAGTGAAACCAAAAAATGAATTTCAAAAGTAATGAGTATGACGAGTATGCAATCAGTGGCACGAAATGGTTCCGTACCACTTAACGTGTCCTTTAGCTCCATCAACTGGAAGATGGTTCTGTCGAATAATACCATTACTAAGATTTGCGGTATTCCAAATAGCAGACACATACGCAAACAGTAGTTCTGTTGCCTGTCGTTGCATATCTAAACACGAAAGAAGGTTTAAATCTCAGTCCAAGTTGTTTTTACTGCCCAGATTCAAACCAATATGACCAGCCTAAAAGCAGAATGAACACGACGAGTGTCACAGAACGGCTAACTGCTGCGATACGATTTACCAGGTGAGACAGTTTAGACTACAATTTGTTTGTGATAATTTCACAATACACAGACCGATTTTTACGTTCAAATACGCCATTTTTACTATTTTTCGAGAGCTTTTCAATGGAACTATTTTCAAGTCGGTATAGGTTACGCCATTCTTAGTTATTTAGCAACAGTCGGAATTGGTACAACAAAACTAAGAAGGCAATTTAGCCCAAGTTCGCACATCAAATAATTTTAAAGTTGAAGGGCAACCTTCCCCCCCCCCTTCCCCTGTAGATGTATTTGTTGGTAAAAAGCTGGTTGCAGTTGCAGGCCGGCTGAAAATATTCTGCGTAAGGGATGACCAGTTGTAATGCATAAGGCTGCACCGATACCAATCCAGTTTTATAAAAAAAATTGCCGGTACCGATACCGATATCCAAAAATTGTTTTCCCTAATTTTTCATCAACGGTGTAGTTTTCTGCAAAAGTCCAATAATTATTAAAATGAAAAATTTTTAAGTTGTAACCAACAGTTAAAACATACCTAGGAAGATACTCAGTGAATTTCCTGAGCAAAACGCCACGAACCGCGTAGGCTATCGTAATCTCATTCGGCAAAGTTGCCGACACCGATCCGATACCGCAAATATCGGCAGCCGATCCAATCTAGTATCGGTATCGATGCAGCCTTACTAAAGAAGCATGTGAAACGTACTGAAGGCGTAGACGACCGTAGTTATCCAAATTTATCAAAATTGTTTGCCGTCGTGCAGTGTAAGCTATGGAAGACTTACGGAAATCCTGAACATGCAAATTTGCAGGAAACTAATTTTCAATTACAAACAAAAACGTCAAGTGTGCTGTAAAAAAAGGGGGGTTATATGATTGAATTTTCACTTGTTAAAATGTACACGGATAAAAATTGATGATTTTTAATTGAAATAATCAAATGTACCATTGAGAAAATTGCATCTGTTTAGGTGCTGTTGTGCTTTACGTTTTATATATATGATTGGTTAAGCACAACAGCACCTAAACAGATGCAATTTTCTCAATTGTACATCTGATTATTTCAATAAAAAAAATCATTAATTTTTATCCATGTACATTTTAACAAGTGAAAATTCAATCATAATAACCTCCCTTTTTTACGGCACACTTGACATTTTTGTTTGTAATCCGGAACAAAGCTTTATGTATGCAGTCGATTGTTGCTGCCTACTTTGAAATAATTCGACTCAGCTCTGAAAGCCTGCGTCTGCGAAATAACGCCATTCTATCGTTTCTAGCTGCCAATTTTGAGGCCTTAGGTCTCGATTTTAGCAACGTAGGCCTAGCTGAGTTTGGTTTAAATCTATATCGTTTAGCTGAAACGCGGATTCTTTTCTTTCTCCCTTCAACAATCGACTTTTTAGCAGACATAACACATGCACGAAGAATGGATCTGGAGTTTGCTGAGGGGCATTGTTCCCTAATTATAATGGTTAAGACAATCTAAAACAATCAAAATGATCGTTCAGGGTTCCGTAACTTTGGAACAGCTCGACCAATCGAAAAAGTGGTGTTTGTGAGGATGAAGCCCAGGGAAATTTCTGGCCTAGATCATGTTTTAGATTTTAGGTAGGTGCAGTAGTTTTTTCTGAAACCGTGTCACACAAGAACAACAACAAGAAGTGAACAGTTTTCAAATTTACGTGTGGCTCTGTACGTTTACTCTTGCACGGAAATGCTAAAAAGTTGGTATAAATATATCTTCTATACCTATCTACTATCTGGCCAAGTTTGGTTGAAATATTGAATAGGAATGGAGAAATTTAATAGTTTTAGTTATGCTGGAAAGAGGACCTCAATCTTTATAATAATATCGGAGACCAGCTAAAAGGAAAAGGAAAACCACTTCTTCCCTCCTCGCGCCTGCATTGAAAATGGACCCTCCCACTCTACGTCCAGCCAAAAAGGAGCCAGGCATGAGTGGTCGGTCAATCTGACAAGTCTTCGGGAAGAGTGCCGGGAAATGTGACCAGCCCCATGCAAAGCACGGGCTTCCTCTAGTCATATATATACATGGCTATTGCCGTGTATAATATCGTTTACTATTTTTGTGTATTTTCCAATAAAAATTAACCTGGCCTAATACCAGTTTTTTTTTTTCCTTTTAGGTCGACAACAATCAGGATTCCAATGAAGTAAAGGATTCTAGTCAAGTTCACTCATTCCAGCATAGTTCTCAAATCTATTTACAATGCTGGGAACCAATTCTAAGTACAGTAGTGAAGTGACTCATGCCTAGGAAGATTGGGACTATGATCAAACTTCATTCCTGGCTGTTTCACCCCTTCACTGGGATTCTTAATTCGTTGTGCAAGAAACAAAGTCAAGCCCAACAATTTGCCGTGCTAAGCTGGTCATGATTACAAGCAGCAATATTCGTCATGTTAAAATTGTATCGTGAAGTCATCGTACAAGCAGTAGCCTAGGCTACATCTCGACAGTCTTATTTGGCATACCGGCCGCAACGTTTGTAGCGTGAAGTAATTCACAGTTACCCTGATTCCAGGTCACAAGTTTCAGTTGCTCTGGTTCTAGGTTGCATGTTCCTGTTGCCCAAGAAGGCTATTTGGACTAAAATATATATAGCCTATCTTTCTGCAGTGAAGTGAATGAAATCCAGCAATATAATGTGGTTGCACTGGCCGTGTCAATTGTGTCAGTTTGTATTGAGTATGTATGTGCGATGATCAAGTGCTGTAAAGTGGACTGCGTGACGTGATATATTGCACTAGCTGATGTGTATCTCCGTATGGTCTTCCTTCTACTGTGCGATTTTTTTTTCTTTCTATTTGGAATGCACCTCGATCGATTATGGTGCAGTGAAGTGAATGAAATCCAGCAATATGATGTGCCACTGGCCTTGTAGTATTTTGGGTGCGTGTGCTATGGTCGTGGTGCTGTTAAGTGGATTGCGTGATGTGATATAGTGCACTAGCTGTGTTTATCTTCGTATGGTGATCCTTCTGCTGTGGGTTTTTTTTTCTATTGAAAATACTCGTCGGTTGTGGTGCAAAAAAGTGAATGAAATGCAGAAATATAATGTGCTTGCCAATTTGTTTGAAGTACATTGGCTATGGTCATCGATTTGTGAAGTGAATTGCATAAAGTGATATATTGGAGCTAGCTGCCGTGGGATTATCAAACTTTCCTTGGAATATGTGTCGGTTTTCTGCAGTGAAGGAATCTTATTTGCTAATAAAGTGCTCGCATGTGTTAACCTACTTGTGCTCAATGTTTTGCTAGTTATGCAGATGGCTAGGCTGGGCTAAGGCCAATGGTATTGTTTTTACAACGCAGTGAACGGTACCATACAGTACTGAAATTGCAGTGTTAGTAATTTGGGAAGTTGATTAGCACAATAATGTTCTACATTATTTTATAGCCGTCTTCCTAAAATTCCCTTTAAGGGATGACAGGGGTAGTGTTGGTTTGTACTTTCTCTAAATCACTAGGACCTAGGTAGGCCTAATATTGTAGGCGTAGCCATATTGGTATAGCACCAGCTTGTGTGCTAGGTTGGGGAAGCTTTGCAACAAGCATGTATGTTTTTATAGATTTACTATGTGTGACATTTTATTTCAGGAGTGGTAGACATGTTAATAAATTATTCTAATGTAAATTTAATTTGTATTTTTCTTAGGGTGTCTGAGTCAACGAAAATTCAGGACTGCAGCAGAAGTCAAGTCACATGTTACGTTGTCCACTGGGGTAGTTCGGAAATATTTTTCATTTATGGTGCAGTAAAGTATGCAGTGCCTGCCAGCTTTCCCTGCGCAGTGACATTTCCTGTTGTGTTCAAGTCGGATACCTGTTTTCAGTACCAGCAGACTCATTTCCTGTACATGTTTCAGTGTGTGTATGCGTCATTTACCATGGGAAAAAAGTGAATCAATTGATAACTTACAGCCAGCAAGAGAGTGTCACTTTCGGTATAAATATTGACTTATTTAGAATAGCCTATTGGCATTCATCATTTACAGTACAGTGAAGTGATTTTCTTTGTCACTAAATGTGTACAAATTCCCAGCTTAAATGTGGCTCAACAGTATTGCAGTGAAATATCGGATATATTAGACAGGTCCAGTCCCTGCATAGTATGCAAGTTCTGTTGGACCTGCTCAAGTTGAAAATTTTGTAGTTTCGTGAAAGTGCCTGTAGCCTGGCTAGGGAACATTTCGAAGTTCAGTTGGTGACAGTTAACATCCGTCCCACTCTGCCAGAGACCAGTCCCAACTCTCATGCAGCCTTGAGAGACTAAGTCCAAACCAGCAACTTCATTTTGCAATTGCAATTCCTAATGAAGTGTTTACTAAAAACTGCCCAGCCAAGATTCCAACCCCAATTGGTCAAATTTGGATGTGCTCTCGTGATTGTTAACTCCATTCCGGATGTGACTGTTAATACAGTACTGTATGATGATACACACCAAGACATGTAAGTATCAAAACATCATAAATCTTTTGTTTTTCTGGTTAGGGTATGACAGGAATTTTTTTTAACACCTGCCAAAACAAGGCTATGAAATAGTTCTAAAGTATTCTTATGTAAGCTTGCGTATTTGTTACCTCGCAAGATGGCAAGTCAGTAAAGTTTGTTTATAATGAAGCCACTTAACAAAATTCTCTTTCAACGAAATAGGCTAAATCCTTGAAATAAATAAATAAATAAATAAATTTTTGTTTGGTCTGCGTTGCTTTTTAGTTTTGCGTATGTAATGAATTCTGTAAGCTTATACGTAACGAAAAAATGGTATAAGGCCTTAGAAAATAAAATTATTTCTCTGACCCCGCCTCTTGCTGAAAAGCACCTCATCGATTCTTTTTTTTAAGGGTCTTCCTCAATATGTCACTACCTTTTTTCTCGAATTAATTGTTCTGTTTTGAAGTCTGTTTTGCAACACAGTCGCAGGGGTCGAAATATTCGGATGCACAGGGGCAAATTGCACTCCAAAATCGCACTTTGCACTCCAGAAGCAACTCTTGGAGTGCAAAATTGCTCACTGAAGTTGAATTTTTCATAACTTTTGAACCGTACAAGCTACAGACTTACGGTTTGCGGCATTTTAAACAGCTTGGAGTTAGTTTTCCAGTGACACCATTCCTTCCAAAGAAGTTAAACTCCATTTTTTACTACATTTGGTTAAACTATCGGTATAGGTTAATGTTTCAGTTGAATAGTGAAATTAAGTCAGTTTTAAGCAAAATGCAGTAAAACAGTACATATAAAATGTGATGCTGAATGTTAGAATTTTACATGGCTATAAAATAGAAGACCACATTTGGGTTTTGCACTCCAAAGACGTTTTTTGCGCCCCAGTAACAATTTTAGAGTGCAAATTTGCACCCAGATCATACTTTGGAATCGACCCCTGCAGTCGTGTGATGTAGACTTGGAAGAAGACCTGGATGATCATGAATCGGTTGATAGGCTCTGTGTTGAAACCAATTGAGCAGCTATGACTGGAGTTCGAGAATTCATTCAAATTCTTCGCTTGGAAGAGTCTTCCCTGGATTCAGAACTCTTTTAGAAATGCCTGGCCAAACCACTTCAGGATGAGATGCCAGATTTAACGAATACGGAAAAAGGTTGCTGATGGCTTCATGGTTCGTTTCCGTGACATAGACATTACTTGCAGCATACTTACAGTGTACAGTTCTTACAGTGTTCTTTTATAGAACGTACGGTTCATTTTTCTTATTTTGCTTCTAAGTCGATCGCTGTTTACAAACATTGTTGGTCTTGCACATATTCAAAAATTTACTTTAACTTTCGCGAAAATTGAAAAAAGCCGCTGATTACCACGGAATTGTGATTTCTGCGTTAAAGTTTACATGTGGTGAAGTCGTGGAAGATTTGGTTTACGCCTTAATGGTATCAGGTAGACAAGCAGGTCACCAATTCTCAGTGCCATCCCTCTGGGGACAATAGAAGGTAAATCTTGTGTAAGATGAACAGTGCGAGGTGATCCAAAAGTTACTGAACCAAGCTGATTTCAAGTCAGAACAATAATGGCTTACAAAACTGCTGACATTAAACAGTGGCTAATACTCAAACAAAGTTGCAATTCCAGGCGTAAAAAACTGCAGTTAGAATTGTCCTGAAACACTTCTTGTGCCATATTATTGAGACCATCCAAACTGAAGTAACTCGACAGAAATTGCGGGAGCATTTCTCGAACCATTCTGCAATACAACAGAGTTTATAATAAAGTGTAGAGTTTTGTATCCGACAATGTGAATTACATGGGTGCAACATTTGCAATCAATAAAACACTTGTGTCCAACAAGTGTTCACTTTGGCTGTTGGGCACGTATTTTTAATCTAGTTGGTGATAGATAGAGAAGTAGTTTTCCATACATGGATACATTTGTCGCATCTATGAAGTTTTATATTCCAAAACAAAGAACAAGTAACCGTCACCAATCTCTGCCTCGACATATTGCTGAAGCATTGCAAGAGAAAAACCGTCTGTGGAGAATTTATAAAGTGCAAAACACACTCGAATCCCACCTTTTGTAGGTTTCGAAACAATCTTGTAGAGACCGTTAGACGTCCCAAGTTAGAAAAGTGTAAAGCCCTGCTTCATGATTGCAAAAGAAACTCCACACAGCATTCTGGTTTCATTAACCGTCAATGCGAAACCACAACTCTGCCCATTAATAACAGAGCCCTCGATGGTCAAGGGCTTGACCATCGAGGCTCTGTTATTAATGCACTTACTAACAGGCGAATGCCCTGAACAAAACTTTTTCTAAAATTCCTGAAACAGCATCTGACGCTGTTCTGCTTGCAGGTCTTTCACGTTGTGACTTCATCCCTTTGAAGAAAATCGAAGACTTGTTACAAAATCTCAGTGTTCACAAAGCCGCTGGGCCTGATGGAATTTCACTCTGGGTTTTAAAATATTTCTGCCAGTGCCAGCCTGTTGCTAAGGCTCTTTGTTTGATTGTGAATTTGTGCCTACAACAAGGAAATGTCCCAGAGGACTGGAAGTTGTCTAACATTAAACCATCCACAAGAAAGGCTC
Source organism: Lithobius niger (assembly GCA_023313725.1). Lineage (NCBI taxonomy): Eukaryota > Metazoa > Arthropoda > Chilopoda > Lithobiomorpha > Lithobiidae > Lithobius > Lithobius niger. The sequence continues at coordinate 18,783 of JAHWFP010016532.1, read as the reverse complement.
TAAGACTGACCCAGCCAACTATAGGCTGATAAAACTAACTTGCGTTGCTGCAAAGGTTTGTAAAAGGGCTGTTTAGGACCTGATTGATGAGGAACTGGAAGAACTAGGCATTATTGACCCTGACCAGCACGGATTTACTAAAGGAACATCTTGTACTACTAACCTTTTGGAAGCACGAGGTGTATGAACTGACCTTGCTGACAAGGGTATACCGGTTGATGTCTACACTGATATCAGTGATGCCTTTGGAAGCGTTGACTATGAAGTCCTCACTAACATTGTGCTGAATATTGGTGTATCTTCTGAAATTATCAATTATTATATTATCGCTTTTATTTCTGGATGCAAACAAAGTTGTGGATGGTTACCATTCAGGCTGGCTGGAAGTGAAAATTGGACTTGCCCAAGGTACTAAAGGTACTAAAGTGAAAAAAATCTTTGGTCCTATAGGACCAAAGATTTTTTTCACTTTACACAAGCAAAGTTACACAGAATATTTCATCCAGTGCTCCTAAATTTGTGGATGATATCAAGTTATATTAAAGTTATCTCTACCATCATGGACTGACAAAGCCCTGAAACTAAAACTTAACCCTGCTAAATGCCATGTTCTGCACACTGGTTTTAAAATAATCCAAGGTATAACTATTCAGTTAATGGTGAACCTACTAATTTACCTACTAAATGTATGCCTACTCATTTTTGGTATTTGCCATAAAAATTAAGCTAATACCACTTTTTTTTTTCTTTTAGGCCAACTTGCAAACATTCGGTATTATCAGAAGTCCAATGAAGTACAGGATTCTAGTCAAGTTCCACTCATTCCAGCATAGTTCTCAATCTATTTACAGTGCTGCTCCAATTTTAAGTAGTGAAGCGACTCAGACCTAGCAAAATTGGGACTATGCTGACAAACTTCATTCCTGGCTCTTTCACACTTGCACTAGGATTCCTTATTCATTTTGTGTGCAAGAAATAAAGTGAAGCCCAGCAAGATGCCGTGTAACCTGGTCATACAAGCAGCAGTATTCATAATGTGTTATGTGTGTTGTGAAGTCGTCGCACCAGCAATATATCTCGATGTATGCCTAGCCCTATGAGGGGTAACTGCTACAACGTTTGTAGCGTGTGAAGTAATTCACTTGCCCAGGTTTCAGGCCACATGTTCCAGTTGCCCGAGGTCCCTCCTCATGGGTTTCTCAGCCAAGGCTGTTTTAGAAATAAAACACATATCTTTGTGCAGTGAAGTGAGTGAAATCCAGCAATATAATGTGCTTGCCCCTGTCCCTCACATGATTGCGCTGCCATGTGGGATTGTCAGTTTGTGCAGAATATGTAGTGCACTATCTGATGTCTTTCTTCGTATGGTCTTCTTCCACTGTGGGATTTTCTTTCTATTTGGAATACACGTCTGTTAAAGGTGCAGTGAAGTGAATGAAATCCGATAATATGATGTGCTTGCCACTGTCCCTTGCATGGTTTCACTGGCCATGTGGCCTTGTGAGTGTGTGTGGAATACGTATGTGCTATGATCATGGTGCTGCTAAGTGGACTGCATGATGTGATATAGTGCACTAGCTGATGTCTATCTTTGTGTAGTCTTCCTTCCACTGTGGGATTTTTTTCCATTTGGAATACACGTCAGTTATAGTGCAGTGAAGTGAATGATATCCAGCAATACAATGTGCTTGCCGATGTCAGTTCCCACATGGTTGCACTTGCCATGTGGGATTTTCAATTTGTGCGGAATGCGTCAGCTATGGTGATCGTGTTGTGAAGTGAATTGCACAAAGTGTATAATAGCAGTGTTAGCTGATGTCTAGTCGCGCTTTCCCTGTGGGATTCACGCCTTGGAATATGTGTTCGTTTTGTGCAGTGAAGGAATTGTACCCGTCAATAAAGTGCTCGCCTGTGTTAATCTACTTGTGCTCGAAGTGTTTTGCTAAATATGCAAATAGCTGGGCTAAAGCCATTGGTATTGTTTTTACAACGCAATAAACGGTATGCTACCAATATTGAAATTGCAGTCTTAGTAAGTTGGGAAGCTGATTAGCACAATACGTTCTACATTATTTTATAGCTGCCTTCCTAAAATGCCCAAGGGTTGAAGGGGCTAGTGTTGGTTGTTTTCTAAAAATCAACTATGACCCTGGTAATATTATAGGCCTAGCCCTTTTGGTATAGCACTAGCGTATGTGCTAGATTGGGAAAGCTTTGTGACAACCATGTACTATGTTTTGCAAAACTGTAGATGTGGTATTTTATTTCAGAGTGGTAGACATGTTAGCATATTATTCTAATGTAAATTTTTTTTCCATTCTTTTCATAGGGGTGTCGAAGTCAACAAAAATTTAGGACTGCAGCAGAAGTCACTTGCCCAATGGGGTATTTCGGAAATAGTTTTAATTTATGGTGCAATAAAGTATGCAGTGCCTGCCGGCTTTCCCTGCACACTGACACTTCCTCTTCAGTCAACTCAGATACCTGTATTCTGTGCATACGAAATTTACTATGGATTGAAAGTGAATCAATTGATAACTTCAAAGCCAGCAACAAACTGTCACTTTCTCTGTGTAAATGTCGACTTATTTAGAATATCCTATTGGTATTCATCGTTTAAAGTGTAGTGAAGTGATTTGCTGTGTCACTTAATGTGCAAAGTTCCCAGTCTGAATGTGGCTCAACAGCATTGCAGTGAAACATTGGATATGTTCAACAAGTCCAGTCTAGTGGGGGGAGTTCTGTTGTACCTGGTCAAGTTTACAATTTTGTTGTTTGTGAAAGTGAATCTAGCCTGGGTAGGGAACATGTTGCCAATTGCAATTCCTACTGAATTGTTAACCAAAAAATCCAAGATTCTAACCCCAATTGGACAAATTGGGGTGTGCTCTCATGAATGTTAACAACTTTGTGGCTGTGTTCTGGTAAACATCATTCCAGATGTGACTGTTTTACTGGTAGTATAATGGTTTGATCCTCATCACACGCACCAAGACATGTAAGTATACAACAAATTATCAATGTTTTGTTTCTTTGGTTATTTTTAAACTGCAAGAATTTTTTTAACAATTGCCAAATTAATAAGGTTATGACACAGATGGTCGCCTAAGTAAGCTTGCACGTTTGTACCTTGCAAGATGGCAGACGGTAAAGTTTGTTTATTAATGAAGTCAGCAAAATTCTTTCAACAAAATAAATCCTTTATTTTTGTTTCGTCTGCGAATGATGCAATTTTTTTTAGTTTTGGTTATAATTAATTTTGTAAGCTTATAACGAAAATCGTAGGCTATAGGCCTAAGGCCTTAGGCCACATAAATAAATAAATTTTTGTCAGGCACCACCGGCATCCTAGAAAACACCCCGCAATTTGGATCTTTTTTTCTTCCAATTAAAAAAGAAAATCGGCTCACCGTGCAACGTCCACTTATAGATTTAAGATTTTGGACTAAAGATTTTGGAGTTATGAGCTCCATTTACCATCGTAGAATACTACAAGTGTACATACCTGCGTTCTAAAGTTGCTCTAATCACGTTAAAAATTTAATACTACTAGAAGCTTTTTAAGAGACTGACCTTGTCTTGGCCATGAAGAACTTTTTTGTGCTTAAATAGTAGCCTAAGTACGTACCATCACCCGCGTCACCATTTTTAGTAAATAAAAAATAAAAATTCGCACGCCTCATTTTTTTTCAAAATTATTTGCCCAAAAAAACTTTTTTTTTTTTTACTCTGTGTGGCCTTATAAAAATAAATTATTTTTCGAACCTCGCAACCTTCACGAATGTGAATTGTGTGGCACTCTCCATTTGGCCAGTGGATATTAAAATGCACTCGCCATTGTCCATTATCTCCTCGCCATGTAGAAGCAATTTCTAAGCAATTGCTGCTACTTAGTGCTTGATCTTGTTTTCATTAATCTAACTTTATGATCAGCTAAAGGGGCTAGCAACAGTATTGCATACTAGGTTGGAGAGCCCTTGTAATCAGGGTTGGTTGATTTAAATCATTTTTATAATTGTATCAAATTTTTTAAATGCTGTTTTTTAATAATCAGTTCTTAATGTATAGAATTTGTTTGGCATCCATTCCCTATCCCTCCTCATTTACATTCTGTCTGTCCAATTAGATTAAAACTCATTGCATCAGCCAGGTAGTAGAGAGAGGTCCCTTGGGAATGGAGAATTCTGAAGTCTCGACTTTTCTTCAGTGGCTCATTCAGGAGCTGGCTGCTGAGCTGACCTGGTGTGAACTACTGACTGGGTGTAAAAGTTAAGCTGTAAGGAAACTAAGACTATATTGGATTCTGAAGATGTCAATGTCAGGACGTAAAAAAAAAGACCACATTTGGACATATTTTGAAGAGGAAAAGACCACAACTGACAAAGGAGTCAGAGTTAAAGCCAAAATGTAAAGATTGTGGAAAAACATTGCAAAGGCTTGTTGCTAGGCTCAATGCCAATAAAGAAAAGTGTTTGTCAGCATCTAATGAAGACGAAACTGAAGATGTTTCTGGAGATGCTTGCTTAGAATTACAAAGTTGCAATGCAGTAGTTGGCCCTGTATACCAATCCCAGCCCTCCACATCTCTGTGCAAGTTTCTGAAGGCACACCATACACCCCTAAGAGGCAGGCGACTGATGACTCACCCAATTCCTCCTCTCGTAAACTACTTAAAAAAACTAAGTCAATGGAGTCATTTGTGATCAAAATGTCGAAGCAAGAAAAAACAAGAAAAAGCAAGAAAAAACAAATAGCCCGCAGTATTTATGCAACAAATACACCTTTCCGAGCCATAGATAATCTAGAAGGGATTCAAGCCTACAACATGCTTCGTCCAGGTTACATTCCTCAACAACATGAAAGCACATTGCAGGACCCCTTCTTGAAACTGTTTACCAGGAGGAAATTGATAATAGTTCTAGCATTCTTGAATTGCATCTATGTGCATCAATGTATGGTCAAATGTTCAACGAACCTATTGTTTGTGCATGTCTAACAACTAAACCTGGCGACGTTTGCTTGACTGAAACAATTGATAACTTCGGGGAACTCTCAGACAGGAGAATACCTTACGGATATTACACTGGCAACTATTTAGAAGACAGAAAAGCAATTTAAGTGCAAAGTGGATGGATAGCTTTGTAAGCGACAATGCTGCCAACATGACAATGAGGAGGAATGAATTAGAAAAGAATGATGAAGCTGATGTCTTAACGTATGGGTGCTCAGCACATATTTTGAATTTGCTTGCAAAAGATTTAGAAATACATGGTGTGAAAGAACATGTGGTTCAGATTAAATTTTTTCGTAACCACCATTTGCCTAGAGCATACTTGGCTGCTGAAGGCAAGGAACCTGGACTGGTGATGCCACAAGATGTAAGTTGGAACACCCTCGCAGATTGCTTAGAAAGCTACATAAAGAACTGGCCAGTGCTGATGAAAATATGTGAAGAACATAGAGACGCTGTAGATGTGGACATTAGAAACAAGGTTCTTAATTTAGGAATTAAGAGGAATGCAGAAGACCTGCTGAATATATTAAAACCCATTGCTGTTGCTCTGGACAGTGTGCAGGAAAATAGCAGCACTATATCGGATGCAGTTGTCGTATGGAAGGATCTAGAAAAATATTGATTAAACTCTGGAATGACAAAGGTAAACGAGAATTCCGTAAACGTTACAACATGGCACTCACACCTGCTCATTTTTTGGCTAGCCTATTGGTTCACTATTGCCAGTCGGGACCTTGTCACATGAAGAAAGTGAAGCTGCACTTGAGTTTGCCGAGGAAAAATATGCAAGGACACCTACATTGCTATCTTTAGTAATGAAATTTCAAGCTCGTGCATGGCCCATTTAAGGGGGCCTGTTCAATAAGTCAGCAGTGTCAGCTGTCGCCACAATTGAGTGGTGGAATTCTTTCAAAGCAATGAAGAAAGACGTATGCAGTGTTCATAATATGGAATGCGTTAATCAACTTATGAGTGCGGTTGCATCTTCTGCAGGAATTGAAAGAGTTTTTTCGTCGTTTAATCTTGTGCACTCTAAACTGCGTAACCGTTTAGGAGTTGAAAAGGCAGCTAAACTTGTATGTCTTGTTAAACTCTTAAGCAAATAATCGTTAAATATGTCGTTTAATTTCTAATTGTTTTTCTAAATATGCTTGATTTAGTTCTGTTTTTGGAAAGTGTATTTTAATCAACGAAGTTTGGAAAAAAAACCAAAAAGTCCATATAAATCAAAAGAATCTGATATCTGAATTTTTTGATTTTTTTAATATAAATCATGATTTTTTCCAACCCTGCTTTTAATTCCACTTGTTTCTAGCTGACACGGTTCCCGAGATATGACAGTTTAGGTATCGGGGGTTTGTTAATCAGTCGCCATTTTGGCGATCGTAGCTCTAAAAACCAAGTCGCCAAATGCTGAATTTCCCTCGCCGTTTGGCACGTGGCGACCGACATTGGTGAAGGTTGGTACCTCGTCTATGCTTTTTTTAAGGGTTATCAACTTAAATGGAAATTGTTCCGTTTTGAAGTCTGCTGGGCCATGCAAAGTTAATTGTTTGGTTTACAGGCGCGTGCGGGTGCCTTAAATTATAGCGGGTCAAAACTTTTTATGTGAATCTTGGTTCACCCGCTAAAAATCACATTTTCGCCAAATACTGACCGTTTTTGACTTTCCAGTACATCATTTTAACCGACTCGAAACGAGCTTTTCAATAGTGCCAATTTCAAACCTCTAGCTCACACCACTAAGAAGTAATTTGACAAAAACTAAAAAACTTTGAAAACCATATAACATAAATAACATATTAGCAATATAGGCTAATGCATTTTTTTAGGCTGACTACATACTTTCAGCTTTGAGCTAAGGATATGTTGAAGAAATTTGGTCAGTTATATAAAATAAAAAATAAAATAAAATGCCTGGTTGTCTGTTGCTTCAATTTGCAACCTCGCCCATAAACCAAATATTTTTTTTTGCACGGCTTTATGCAATTTCATTTATTGACTGTTTAATGGACAACAAGCATTAAAAATCGCAAGTGATTGCTTTACATTCTAGACTACACAATAAGTCTCTCCGAGACTAATGTGTGGTTTTTGTCAACTTGAGAACGACAACTATCTACTTGAAATTAGCATCATTAGAAAACTCTTTAAAATCTGTTAGGCTAGACCCTGTTAGTGGAATGAGTCAGCATTTAACTGCTTATCTAGTCTCTCATTCATGCTACCGTTTAAAAGAGGTAAAACATTTGCAAATGAGTTGTGCTTATTCTTCACAATTGTGTTTAATCAAGTAGCACACGAGCCAAGATAGTTTATAAATATCACACTCAAGGGGTTAAAATTGTTCAGATTTGTTTAAATTTGTAAATGTTGTATCTAATTTTTAAATTAGGCCTAAGCTATCAATAAAACAAATACTTTTCCAATAATGATAACTAGGTATATACAACTGAGTTCTGCTGAAGAAAGCAATACTTGGCCGAGTGAGAGACATGTAATTAAGCCTGGGCCGATGCCGAGCCTTTTTCCAAAAATTTCCGAGTGGAACCAATCTTGTTTCCTGAGACATTCGTGAGAGATTATTAAATAAGTGCTGATTTAACTTCGTGAATTAGGCATTCTCCCGACACCCTGAAGTTGGATAAGCCATCAAAAGCTCCACGCTAGACTAAAGTGTGAATATTGTAGTGATATATGTGCTTTTTAGAACATTGACTAGCCGTGTCCAATCAAAAGCGCCGCGACGGTGTGAAGTTGTTGTAGAGAGGGTTTCCCCCCCCCCCCCCCCCTTGCAGCTCGACTGCGTGCATGCACTGAAGGTCAACCAATGGCGGTGCCAGCGGACATTTAGTTATTGAAATTACACGATGTTTGATTTATTCATGATCTATATTTCTTTGTTCCGTTTTTGCTTGTTCATGTGACTTTGGTTTTAGAATATCAAATCGCGTTGCTCCATTAAAATGAAAATCTTGATGGGACTGCTATGTTGCCGTTGAATGCTACTGTGTCAAGAAATACGTTTACTTGCAATAATAGCCTACTGCAGTAACATGCTTAAAAACTGGAAAGTTTTGAGCTTTACAGTAATTTTATTTCTCTTAGGCTGCCGAAAATCGTAGCTGCTGTAGGCCTTCAAAGCCAAGTATTAAACAAGTTTTCGCTAGGCAGGAAAGCTACTCACCACTACATGGTTGCCATAAATTATTAATGCGATTTATGGAAAAGATAATTACGGACTGCCTGCCTTTCAGTGCAGTATTGTGGAAAATCTTGGTTTTCTCAATTTTGTTTCTGCTGCTGATCCTAGATACAATTTGTGACGTTTGGGCATCCAAAACAGTTGAGTCTTACCAAAGTCTGACGGTTCATTTTCATGACCAACACTTTCAATGCTGGTATAAAGGCAATCATTAGAAATTGGGATATGCAACGGGAGAACACACATGGCCGCGATCAATGGCCATCCATCAGATATGTTGACTGCTAGCTATGTGCTAGATTTGTTGAAAAGGTGTCTCAGAATGGTTGGGCATTTTAAACATTCTTCTTCTAGCTATCAGTGCTTGAAATCTGTCAGTTACAACTTATGATGTAGATTTGGAAGAACACCTGGATGAGATGATCATAAATCAGTTGATTTGATAACCATTCGAGCAGCTGTCACTGGAGTTTGGAAGTTCAAATTCTTCGCTAGGAAGAATCATCCCTGAAATCGTAACTCGTAACAATTGCCTGGACAAATCACTTCAGGATGAGATGCCAGATGTAATGGAAGTACAAAAAAAAACAGATTTGCTGATGGCTTCAAGGTTCGTTTTCGTGACACAGAAATGAACTGTATGCTGCATAAGTACTTCAGGACCCGAAATTCAAAGCTTTCAAGTTCTCGACCAACTTTGCTGCAAATCTGGCAGCCTAAAGGTTTAAACTCAAACTCGGCTGGAAATTTGTCAGCCCTGAAGGGGGGACAAATGAAAAAGATGGCGAGCCACCCACAAACACAAATAAAAGTGGCTTATTGGAAGACATTTCTGACAAGGAGGAAGAAGTGGTAGAGGATGAAAGTCCAACGACCTTCAAACCTCCATGAACAGTAGCCTAAAAGCTGACTGATGACGTGTATACTTGTGGCATTACCAGAATCATAATTACGGTACCAAGATTTTCCAGAATTGCCTGCCTAGCTTTGTGTACGCCACGAACTAGTGTGGATAGTGAACGCTTGTTGTTCAGTTCAAGGGCAACATTATCACCACAAACCACACAAACCCTTCCCAAAAGGCTATCGTTGGCCCATGCGACAACCAGCAATTTTCGCATGAAGCGATATTTCCACCAAATGTTAACATAGCCTAGCGTTTCAGAGAGGATTATTTATATTCATGTTGCTAGTTGCCTTGCTATTTCCTTTCGTTGGTAGAAACAATCTTTTAGTTCAAGTGTTATTCATAAAAGCTGAAATCATAACCTCAATGCATTTTGCCTGGGCAAAATTTGCCTGGGCATCAGCGCCAATTACATGACTTCCTGGCAAAGAGAAGAACACTGATGCCAAAATCAAGCATGCATTCCTTTCGGCTGCATTCATGCAGCAGCATCAATAAACCTGAACAATTCCGGTAGTAATAAGCGAAAAGTATAACTTGTTACATTTACTTTTTTTTTTTTACATTGTTATAGCACTGAAGTACTACACAATTCAGCATGCTCTTGAGTGTGTGCAGAAATTAAATCCAATTGTACACCTCTTTGCCATTCCAGCGTGGTATGTGCAATACATACAGATTTTAAAATTAATTTTATCCTGGCGAGTCAAACTTCCGAAGAGCCGAGTGGATTTTGAGCGCTACGAGCCAAGTGGGAAGTAATTTCCGAGTGACATTCGGAATGGTTGTAGCCTCTAAACCAGCCAAAGTAACAAATTGGCAGTCATAAAAAAAAAAAACCTGTTCTGGAATCAATGGGGCTAATAAAAGTAAACTAGTGTTAATACTGCGTATTCATTTCATACAAAGCGTTGCGCAACGTATGATATAGGCCTAGACCTATTAACGTTTTTTTGTAGTTGATTGGCAACATTAACTTAGCCTAACCTTGCAAATTGAATAAATAGAATGTTGTTACCATTAGCCTAATTGTTTTGTAGCATTTTGCCACTTTTTTTTTCTTTGGGGAGGGATGTCTTTAACCATAATTTCCTCCCTCCTCGTGTTTTTCAAAATTATTTTATATTGGGGGCAGTTGGGACATGAAGATAATTTGCTCGATGGCTTGGCGCACAAGTCATTTCGAAATTAATTGGTTTGGTGAGAAAAATCCTGTTCGGTACAGCCTTGGCTGTAATACATCTGTTTATTTTTTTATAGTTTGGTCCCTTAAAATATTAAGGCAGGAATTTAAACCACATCAGAACAAAATTGCGAGTAGTCTCTCAAGTAAAAAAAAAAACATAAACGGACCCACAAAAAAGTTATTAGTCAAGTATTAAGGCTTTGCTTCGCTCGTCCTTACCTACATGCGCTTGAGAACTATTTTGTTCCTCCCCTCTAGACATTTTTAATACGGCGATTGGTTAATATAAATAATCCTCTCTAATACCAGTTTAAGTTTCGTGCAGGGTGGATGGATTTAAATCAAGCCGATTTAAATCTTGATTTAAATCAAGGTAAATGTACCATAAATTCGCTTTTAGAAGGCCTTTCAACACGTTGGATTCGACTGTGCCTATGAAAAACGTTCTTTGCTTATGTAGGCCTATAAGCACAGCACCACAGAATTAGCACTTGCAAGGCTTCTTCTTGCTAGGATGGGTTGGACAGTACTTATCTCATTTCATGGCCAAAATTTATTTCATTTGATCATGACGCAGTGATGTTCTACCTCCCCAAATATCATATTGATTAGTAAAAAAAATCTAAACAGAATTTCGGTTTAGCCTGCTGGCTTATTGATAATTTTTTTTAATGACCAATGTTACAACGTAGCCTAGCAGTTGTGTACAAAATAAGTAAAAATTTTACTTGGCATTGGTGGAGCAGCAGATTTCTCATAATAATGTAGCCTACAAGTGAAAACACAGTATTCTTTCAAGTGTTTAAGTACTACGACAACTAGGAGCGAATAAATGCCATGCGCGTCTGCACTCCGCAGGACATAGGAGTAGCCACATTGTAACTTGAGCTATCCGTTTACTGTTTCCACAAGACCGTCTGGGAGAAAAGCAGCAGGTTTCAGCTTCTGCTCCAGACTCGCAGGGTTGGAAAAAAATCATGATTTGATTTTAAAAAAATCAAAAAAATCAGATTTTTTTTATTTAAATCAGATTCTTTTGATTTAAATCAGATTCTTTTGATTTAAATCGGATTTTTAAAATTTATATTGACTTTTTTTCCAAACTTCGTTTATTAAAAAACACTTTACAAAAACGGAACTAAATCAAGTATATTTAGCAAAACAATTCGAAATTAAAAGACTTATTTAAGGATTATTTGTTTAGGAGTTTCACAAGAAACACAAGTTTAGCTGCCTTTTCAACTCCTTTTCAAGTAGTTTATGAGAGGAGGAATTGGGTGAGCCATCAGTCGTCTGCCTCTTAGGGGTGTTTGGTGTGTCTTCGTAAAGTTGTACCTGAGATGGGGAGAGCTGGGATTGGGTTACAGGGCCAACTACTGCATTGGAACTTTCTAATTCTAAGGAGGCATCTCCAGAAACATCTTCAGTTTCGTCTTCATTAGATGCTGAAAAACATTTTTCTTTATGAGCTTTGAGCCTAGCAACAAGCCCTTGCAATGTTTTTCCACAAGCTTTATATTTGGCTTTTACTCTGATTCCTTTGTCAGTTGTGGTCTTTTCCTCTTCAAAATATGCCCAAATGTGGTCTTTTTTACGTCATGACATTGACATCTTCAGAATCCAATATAGCTTTTGTTTCCTTTCCTACTCTTTGATATGAACTAAAGCTTAACTTTTACACCCAGTCAGTAGTTCTCACCAGGTCAGCTCAGCAGCAAGCTCCTGAATGAGCCACTACAGTTAGGGGGTCAAGACTTGAGAATTCCCATTCCCAAGGGACCTCTCTCTACCTGGCTGATGCAATGGGTTTTATCTTATTAGGCAGACAGAATGTAAATGAGCAGGGATAGGGAAGGGATGCTAAACAAATTGTATACATTAAGAACTGAATATTAAAAAACAGCATTTAAAAAATTTGATGCAACTATAAAAATGATTTAAATCAAAGATTTTTTTGCATGATTTAAATCGTGATTCAAAGTCACGACTCTGTACGAACGGTGGAACAAAGGGTAGAATTGTGTTGGGAGATTCTTCCTTTCATACTTCTGCTACAACTCAAAGTACTTTCATTCTTTCAAAAGTTCATGAATGGTTTTAGCAATGAAGTATAAGTTATGCAAGTTTGCAACCATATGTTGCATTATACTTTTTTTTTTTTGCTCCCTGAGTTTGCAACTGCCCTGCTTCAAGACTTCCAGATAATGCACTATGGTAGTATTGTTGATAATCGCTTCGTGGATATTTCTAAACTGAACTGTAGGCTATGTATTGAGCTTGATGATGTTTTACATGGTGAGCGTTTGTTAGAAGATAAGGGGCCTTTACATTGCAGATGAAGGCAAGACATTTTTTTTTAAACTCGTGACAGGCTTCGGTCAGAACCACATAGTTCGCAGCGTCCTATACATATCCTATATTTTTTTATAGTGGTTCCTGTATTCTTCCTATATTTAGTAGAAAAATCCCATATTTTGGGGTGTTTTGAGATCCTACTAGCTGAGGCACCCACTAGCTTCCATAAATGATGGTGGTGGCAGTACAAAGCAACTGAATAATGCAAGTGAAAAATAATGCAGTTGACAAGACTGGGGAAAGACGGAGCTATACAGAGAGAAGGTCACTCGACAAATACTGCAAAGAAACAAACTAAGAGGCTTAAGACTAAATGTAAAAGTCTGTGGGTGAAAAAAAAATGTATTATTCTCTCACTTGACATTTAAAGTAAAATAGGCTAGCCTAACTTTTAATAAACACACACTTCGAATTTGAATGGTAAATACTATTTTTTTGCACTTTTTTCCCTATAAAAGTCCTATATTTTATGATGAATAGGAACAGTTGTGCTAAACAGTGCGGAAGAAACACTACACTATTAAACAAGCGGCTGCAAGCAACTACCTAGTCACAACTGGTCATCTGTACACTTCTGCCACTGTTGAGGCGCACACGTCATCATGCACTACAAGAGTGATCTCTATTATGTATTCTAAAAGTTCTAGTAACCATGAGAATAGCCGGCTAGTTTTAGATTTTAAACCTAATTTTCAGCTTTTAGGCCTAATTTTTTTTTACCTGCGTTTTAATTTCATAAGCAGCAGCTAACAGAGAATTTGGTTCAAGAGTAGGCCTATTGATCCATGCAACACGGTGACGAGACTAATTTAAATGATGCTAATGTTTCGTAAACGAAATCTTTTAGTTTGGTTTTTACGATTGTGTGTCTTCCTGCACAGTGGTTAAATGCAACGATAAAATGTTATTGTTTTCTTGAGTCGACGTAGCAAAAGCTTATTAGCTATAAAGGAAGCAACAACTTCTTAATTTGCTGTTTTTAGAAGTCCACTTAACTACCACTGAAAACGCGATGTCAAGGTCCCCCAACGACAAGCTAACCCATTTTTTTGGCATAATTTGTCAGCGGGGTAACCTTGTCTGGAGTGATCCAAGAGTTTGGAATAAATCAATTGGTTTATAATGACTGAGGCGGTGCCGACAGTCTATCCCATTAAAAAAAATGGCATGGTTTGTCAGTGGACGGGAATGATAGACACCTTTTGTGAGACAAAATCAAAAGTCCAGCAGTGGGATGGATCCCGAAGGCCATTCTACTTTTTTCTACCGAGAAATCCTGTATGAAATTTGTAAACCTCTTGCTCACGTTTTTGAGCTGATTGGTCAAATACCTCACATTTGGTCATTGGCTAGAGTTGTCCCAATTTTTAAAAAGGGACATACGGCTGACCCTAATAATTACAGACCTATTTCCCTAACTTCAGTTCCATGTAAGATCATGGAAACTATAGTTTGGGACCATTGCTTAGTTTCTGTGAAAAATTTGGTTTGATTGGATTTGATCAATTTGGCTTTCTTCCAGGGAGGTCAACCACACTTCAGCTTCTAAATGCACTTGGTATTTGGTTTGAAACACTTGATATTGGAGTTCAAGCTTACTTTTTTTTTCGCCTTCAAAAAGGCATTTGATTCGGTAGTGCACAGCAAATTGCTGCATAAAACTAATGCTATATGGTTTTATGGGTTATTCCATCATTGGTTAAAGGCTTTCCTAACAAATAGACCACAGTATGTAACCATTGAGGGCTCAAATCCAACCCTGAAAATATCACTAGTGGTGCACCGCAGTGTTCTGTATTGGGTCCCCTTTCTTTTTATCGTATAACTGAATGAACTTTCCTGCAGCTCCAAAAACTATGAGCAAAGCAAATTTGCCGATGATCATTATCGGTTTGTTGCTGTTCTAAATGAAAACTTGGTATCTCTTCTACAGAGTGAGATTGATAGCATTGAGTGTTGGTCAAAAGATCAGCAACTTCCAATCTCCAGCCAAAAATGTGTCTTTCCGTATTGGTAATAAAACTCAGTCCCAGTATACATTAAATCATCATGCCCTACCAAATGAGACCACGACAAGAACTCTTGGAGTTTGGTTTTCAACTAACCTGAAACCATCCGACCACTGCGATACGATTGTAATTAACGCCTACAATAGCTTACACATCAAATGTGTGTTCACCTCTGGGGACAAAAGATTAGGGTTTGGGCATTCAAGGTGTATGTAGGCCCACTGCTCAGGGTTGGGGTTTTGACGTGACACATCGAAAACCCGTCAAAAATCGGGGTTGGGATTTTGCCGGCAAAAACCACTCTTTACCGGGACTGTGGCAAAACATGATTTTTACCATTTTTTTTCCGGTTATTACCGTCTAAAACTGGCAAAATCCAGCAAGCCGCTTCATTTCTTCATTTTCAAATTAAAAGCTATTCTTCTCACAATATCTATGCAAATGCTCGAGTCATTTGCATATATTTGCATAAGTACTGTAACGATGTGACATTTTCAAGGCTCGGAGCTTCTATAATTTGCCAATATTTGACTGTCATAGGGGTCACCTTTTACATTTTTGACTTCAGGTGGATTTTTGCCATATTTTTTACCAGAGGCAAAAACAGGTTTTGCCAGGACGGTAAAAACCATGGTAAAAACCGGTTTTAACCACTAGTTGGTAAAAACGTGCCAACCCTGTCAAAAAGTATCGAAAACACCCAGTATTCGTTTGAAGCACAAATTTAATAATATGTAAAGGTTTACAGGGTTAAAATGAGCTTATGTAATGTACATGTATTAAGAAAATTTAAACCATATAAAAGCTCTAAATTTAAACCAAAAGAACTTGATTTGATTATATCAAGTAAATATCCTTTACTCCACGTAGCATCCTGTAGCAAATGCAAGCTTGATTGTTTTTTCAACTCCTAGCTTTGAGTGGACAAATCCAAAGTTAGAAAAGATCCTCCTCAATAGATGCAGAACTAGGTGGGGCGCAGTGAAGTCGTACAATATCAATAATTTCACAAAATCGTTAGGCAACTTGCGTTTTGTTAACCTTTCCACCAAGTACTAGCTTTCACACCTTTGGCTAAAAGAAACTTGCAGGATAGGGCTCAGTTTCTTGTTCAAATGCAATAAAAGGAGAAATGTTATCTTCCGAGAGCCTCTCAACACAGCCAGTTTCGAGCTTGTTCTTTTTGTTGATCATTTAACCTTTCTCCTTTGTACTTTGGATCAGTCATGTAAGCTAAGAAGTGAAGTGGCTGCATCCTTCAACCGAGCAGCAATGATTTGTCCATACTGTGTTAAATTTTTATCTTGCAAGAGAAGCTGTTCATGGCAAACATCAGCTAGTGTTGCCGAGTCTCCTTGAAGTTTATCCAAAGAGCTCCCAACTGATTTCAGTTGAGTTTAACGGTCTTAGCTTGCCTATACGGGTTGAAGTTCTGTAACTTGTCTGTTTCTGGGCTCTACGACCTCTTCATTTTCTTCACAAATTTTTAGATATGCAGACCTGTTTTTCATGAAAGTGTCGAGACAAGTCATTTGGCTGTTCCAGTGAGTATTGTTGAGAAGTTTTTGACATGACGATTAAAACCGGATATTACCGTCGCTTGACAAAAACTTGCCCACCCTGCCATTGTTTGAGTATGCTTGCCAAGCCTGGTCCCCTTACCTCCGTTGTGACATTGACCACATGTCAGAAGTCCGTCCAGCGGAGATTTACCAAAACCCTGCCGAGCCTTTTACAGCTTCCTTATGCTTCACGTCTAGGCAAGGTCCGACTTGATTCGCTCGAGCTCCGTCGCCTGAAGGCGGATTTGATCCTGACCTTTAAAATGGTTTGTGGTTTTCTTCCACTTGACATCTCACTTTTTTTGTCATCGAACACGTGCAGTCATGGCCACTGTTTCAAGCTGACCAAACCCCCTGCCCGGTTGGAGATTCGCAGATCCTTCTTTGCAGTGAGGGGAATCGAGCCTTGGAACTCTCTACCGGAGACACACTATCGGCTCATTCTGTGGCCTCTTTCTGACATTGGCTTGAGGAGGTTGACCTGAGGCTCTTCCTTAAAGTGGCCTATCATCGATTGAAGAGCAAACGAAAATACCATGGCGCCATCTAGCGGCAGTGATATTGTTAACCGTTATAGCGTGCTCCCAAGTGCTTGAAGACTTACCAAATTTTCACTCAATAATTAAAGAGGTCGTGGCTTGTTTATTTCGTTAAAAGAAATGCCGTGGCGCATTCCCCCACGTAGGGCAAGCAAGTGCTAGATATGCCAGATTGTGCGTACTTTCAATCGGTGATTGTGCCACTTTAAGAGTCCGGATTTCTGCTGCTCCTCCTTCCCGTAATGGGTAGGAAAGGTGGGAGTAAATGAAAAAAAAAATTATATATTTCCTCCCTTTTTAACATTGGACCGGGGTAAGTGGCACTTCTGCCCTCCCGTTTCCCAAAATCTTGGCGAATTTTCGAAATCTGGAGATTGCTGGCGATGTTATTTACACAGCCGACACAGGGCTGAAGTTGGCACCGTATTCGCAGCACCAGATTCGCTATGTACCATATGCATTTCTAGTTGCTATTAGTTCCACGTCTGTGGTGCAAGCTAGTAATTGCGGTGGCTCCCAACAGATGGAGCCACAAGTATTAGAAGCCGATAAGTAAAGTCTTGTAACGCGAAAGCAAAACCAAAAACGACAGACAAAAAAAAAAAAAAACTATTGATGCAATCAACTTAATTAAAAGACGTAACCCTCTTACTATGAGTTGCATCATGGGTAGATAGGTTTGGTAGATAGGTATCTACCCATGGTTGCATTCAACACAAAATAGCTCTTGCAATACGTGCGTAGGTTTGAATGTTTATGAAACCATCTCGGGATGGGAAATGGTAATAAGGAAAACTGCACGACCGCAGATTGGGCCATAGAGTTAGATATATTATATTGTTACACCAGAGAGTGAACATTCGCCTCAGAGCCTGTCCGTGCGTAATCACCGCCGCCAGGAGCCTGGTCGGCGCCACCGTCGATTTGAGAATTGACCCGTGCGCCGCCACACCACGCCGCCGCCGATGTTTTTCCCAAAACTCCCCACGCCGTTGCTGATTTAAAAAAAAAAAAAAATTCGGCACGCCGCCGTTGCCCGCCGCCGTTAAATTTTCGGCGCGTCGCTGGTAGATTTGTATTTTAATTCAAAATTTCAGTTTTAACTTTTTAACGATTTCTTCTCGATCTGAAGAACCTAAAAACAAAAAAAGGGAAGAAAGATGAAAAACTTTGTAATGGATGAACGACACTCAAAACAAAGAAATGCGCTGAAGTACTTTCGTCATAGTGAGCTACTTAGTTTTTATATTCGTGCAATGAGATTGGAGGTGTAAAAGTTTTACACTTTAACAATCTCCTGCTACAGATCCGCCACGATTACTAGCCGTCGGTCGGTTTGTTTTCATAGCATTCCAGCCACGACTGTACTTCATGACATGTTTTGCGTCAGGTGCTTGACTGTCACAGCCAGGGCCGAATGGGGCCCTCTGTATCAGCAGCCACTCACCCCCGTCCCTCCTCACAACCATTTTCCCACCAGACCGAAAGGCACGCAAAAGGGAAAATTAATACGAGGTTTTATATTAGGTCCTCTTATCAGGGCTGCAGTCGTTTGCATGTTTTTTTTTTACTGATGCCCGTTATTGGTGGAAGGTAGTCTTGGTTTCATATGTCCACAAGTAACGCTTGGAAGTAGGCTAGGCTGATTTTTAAAGTGATGTAACACTGAATTTAGCAAACACACTTAATACTGTCGTTAATCGTTAAATTAACTTAAATAAATTAAAGCATGTATTATTTTTAGTCATGGAAAGAAATACTGAGAAGTGTAGTCAGTTTGTAGGAGTTAGGCTGGTCGAAACTATTTTAATTTTACAAATTTTTGGCTGAAACATTAATTATAATTAGAGTAGCCTAACGATGGCAAGACAGAAACACTTTTCAAACTGACTGATGTTACATTTATTTACATTTACTTTCAGGAAATGAAAATAGGTTTTTCAGTGTGTTTTAGTATTTTAAAGTATTTTTTGAAGTTTCAAATATTTTCTCAGTGTTTTTTTTTT
>JAHWFP010016528.1:9098-23946 GCA_023313725.1 Lithobius niger | reverse complement strand
GAAGAGCTGCATCAATAATACGTACCTATTCTTCACAGGTAGCCTGCATTAGTTCGTAGTCCCCTAAATTACATTGACAGCACAGGTTGACTGTGTTGCAACGTTTTGCATTATTGCAGGTAGACACTAACGGTGCAGAAATCTTACCTTATCAGCACTAGGTGTGATATGTCCACTGCAGCGTATGACAAGCGAAAATGTTAGTAAAGCACTCACTGGAGGCAATGGTAGCACATAAATGCTACCTGTCAGCATCGTCTAACAGGCTCCAAATAAAACAAGAAAACAGAAAAATCAATGAAACAGACGAGTTAACCTCCTCATTTCAACTGATGTATCATGATGTGCACGGATATGGGTGTGTTCACTATTCAGGTCAGACATCGTCAGCACAAATTGTGCAACTTAAGCATTTGTCAATAATGGTTCTAAAACAGGATTCCATAAAACGATGGCTTTGGAACGTCTCACTGGCTCTACTGAGCAGGGATGCAAAGACAGTATCTATCAAATGCCTGACTGAACCAGTATAAAAGGCATACAATATTATTTCGCATTGTGTCACTTAATGCTCATCATCCGTGAAGTCATTGGTCGTAAAATTTAAACAGGGTTTTATGTGGAATATATGCCAATTATTAGTATTAAAAAACGCTTAAGCGTATAAAATACAGATGTAATCTTTAAAAAACTTAAAGCCCTAAAGGAACAGATATTAGAAAAAAGACATGTAAGCCATCAGTGTCACACTAATACGTGTAAAAGAATCTCCAGCGACCCAAAAAACAAGCTGGAGCTTCTTTTACACGTATTAGTGCGACGCTGATGGCTTACTTGTCTTTTTCTAATATCTGATCCTTTAGGGCTTTAAGTTTTTTAAGGCTTACATCCATATTTTATATGCTTAAGCATTCATTAATACTTATATCCATTATTTTTTTTTCTTGTTTCAGCAAGAATAAAACATAAAAGAATGCTGTAATCACACTTAAAATAACTGTTATAGGAGAGCTTTTTTAATACTCAATTTTGAGAGCTATAAAAATTGAAAATCGGTTCTTTGGTTCGTTCTCTAGGTGAGGGCAAAATTTCCCCAACAAGAAGAACAACAATAATTGTACTCACATTATAGCGTTCAAAAGACCATAGGCCTTCTTCATACCTATGTTTTAAGCTGTAAAACTTGAGCATCAGTTCATTGGTTTGATCTTGAACATCAAGCTAAAAGCCATGAAATACGGTACACAAGTCAGTTCTTAGCTTATAAATCGAGCTAGCTATGGAATCTCTCCAGATACCCCTTAAAGCCCCTTCGTGTTCCCCTACCACAATCACTTGTATGACGTTATTAACCAATAAATTCTTGCTGATCGCACTGAAACGTGAATTATTGGAACACAAGTCATTCTTAGCAGTGCAAATCAAACTAGAATTTGTTGATCATCAACCTCACAGAGAGAGCACACGGAAGCACTGGGGGGTGGATGTATCTCATGGGGTTCCGTATGAAGTTCGATTTCTACTCCTACAATACATGTTTTTAGTCCGTTCGGGAAGAATTTGTTCGTCATTAATGCTTCCTGGGGTGCACAGGAGGGAAGGGGATGATGGGGGAGGCTTAGGTGGTATTTCATGGGGATCCATGGCTGGTTCAATTTCTACTGCTTGGAATGATTGGTGCACCAAAATGCATGCTCTCAGTACGATCAACAAGAATTTTTCATGTTTCAACCTCGTGGAGTGGGAATAGGGAGGAAGCACTAAGGGGCCTTGGAGGATTTTGTGGAAGTTCCATAGCTAGTTTGATTTCTACTGCTAACAATGATTTGTGAACCAAATTTCATTCTTTTAGCACTGTCTGCGAAAATTTATTAGTCAGGTCTCAAGGAGGGGGCACGGGGGAGCCCTTGTGGTGCCTTGTCGATTAACTCGTGGGGGTTCCATAGCTAGTTCAATTTGTTCTACTATGTTACTTGTGTACCAAATTTCACGTTTTTAGCTCGATCTGCAATAATTTGTTGCTGAAGCCACAGGGCAGAGGGGGTACAAGCCTGGGGGGGGGGGGCTTGGGGGATATTTCATGGGGGTTCAATGGCTGGTTCGATGTGTACTGCTAAGAATGGCTTATGTGTTACAATTCAAGCGTTTAGCCCGATCTGCAATAATTTGTTGGTTTAGCTTCAGAGAGAAGGCATAGGGGATTGCTAGGGGGCCCTATGGGATATTTCGTTGGTTTGATTTGCAGTGCTAAGAATGGTGTGCCAAGTTTCATGCTTTTAGATCTGCAAGGATTTATTGGTCAAACCTCAATGAGGGGAACACAGGAAGGCGCTCGGACCCCTTTAGGGGTATTTCATGGGGGTGCCATGGCTGATTCGGTTTTTACTGTTAAGAAAGACTTGCGTACCATATTTTATTTTTTTTGCTAGATTTGCATAAATGTGTTACTCCTCCCACTGATTTCTGCCCAGTGCTCTACAATAATGATTGCTTTGCCGATGAGAATACTGCAGTCACATCAAAAATCGTGTTCAAAAGGCAATGTCCATTGGTTCGATCTCTAGGTGAGAGCAAAAGTTCTAACCCATTTGGCTTTCCGTGTCAAGAATATTGTAGTTACATTAAAATCGCATGTGAAAGGCCCTAGGCCTTGTTTATACCTACGTTTTAAGCCATAGAATTTGAAAATCGGTTCAGTGGTTCGATCTCCAAGTGAGAGCAAAGAGTCCCAACAACAACAACAATAAGAATCGGCCATGCTGTGGGTGCCGAACGGGTCGATTGTTGTCATTAAAATTTATAATGCAGTGAAATAATAATAATAAAAGTTTCAACCATAAATGTGGTTAGGAATTTGGAAGGGGCAAAACCCACTAACACCAACCCTATTCTAACTGTCAGAAATTCATAAAAAAACAATATAAAAAGGATAAAAAGATGAAAATAAAATATCGAAGCCAAGCCCGCCAAGAACAGGGTCAACCTAGGCACGATTCATTCGACGAATTCCGGTCTCTTTAGGAACCTCCCAAGAGGGCATGTGTTGAGGATCTTCTTAAAGGCTGCAAGAGAACATGCTGTAACCGCAGTCTCAGGCAGGGAGTTCCAAGCTGGAGCAACCCTAACCGTGAAAAAATTTTTTCGGCAAATAGTTACAACAGTTAGTTACAAATAGTTACAAATAGTTACAACACGACCCCAAATAACGAATTTCAGTGGTCTGTGTCAATTCTGGGCCAAACTAAAAGAGTTCAAAGTTTGGCGTTTGAGATAGAAGTACATGCTGAGGCTTACATAAGAACCACTACCGCGGTCTTTGATTAAAAATGGATTTGATCTATCTAGAGAGTTCTTTAAGCAAGAGTCAGGGCCATGGATGGTGGGAGGAAGGGGACAAGGAAGACTGAAGAAGGTTTCAAAATGGTTAATCAAGTTCAATTTTTTTTTATTGGTTTCGTTTTAGTTTAAGAGTTGGAATGTATCCTTTTATCTTGGTAGGGCGTTGAGGCATAAAATTGTGGTGTTGGGGCATAAAGCTACCAGTTTGCTCTTCCCAGAAAAAAACTTCCTAGCCACGGCCCTGCGAAGAACCTTACACAATATCAGCTATACATTTTGATTAAATCGTTAGCATAAAATGCATCTGAATCTTCTAGATATCCTGCCAAACCATAAAGAATCTATACTTCATGCCAGTTAAACATTTCAATTAGTTTTAACACTACAAACTGGATTTAATCTATTAGGCGAGCCAGTATAAACAATACCCCGAAATCATCTCCGCCAGTTCTACATTTCCATTTTAATTATTGGCATAAAACATAGATGATATGAAAAAACATATGATGATAAAACAGCCTGCGTAACAAAATAATAAAACTATATATAAAAATATTTGAAAACATATTTCTAGACAGAAATACCACGTCGCAATATCTCTCCATACTAGTAAAATGGATGGAATAAGGCGAAAATATTATCGGATAATATCATATGTGGTTAATAATCAGCAATACTACCAATAGTTTTATTACTGTAAAATGTATTAGATTTGTTTGAAATCATACTCCAGAAAAAAATTAATTGATTATTAGCTGTTACCAGCAACTTATAAACAGTTACCTTAGGATGAAGATTATTCAACAGTAGACCTGGGCAGTGTCATAGTATGAGGATCAACATAGTTAAGTTTTGTATTACAAAATCCACCCAAACCCAAAACTGATAGAAAAATCCGCCAAGTTTCCGAAAACGATCGGCCGTTGAAGGTAGTGATATCATTCAACCAACGAAAGGCTGCCAAGGTCAATCCTATTAGCCAAGTTAATCACACCGACTAATAGTTCGAAAGTTAAATGAAAACTTGAAGATTGCTACTTCCTGTAACAATCTTCAAGTTTTCATTTAACGTCCAAAATATTATTGGGTGCGATTAACTTGGCTAAGAGGATTGACCTTGGCGGCCATTCCTGGGTTGAATGATATCACTACCTTCAAAGGCCGATCGTTTTCGGAAAATTAGCGGATTTTTCTACCAGTTTTGGTTTTGGGTGAATATCACAACTTTCATAAGACTGTGAACTTATAAAAGGTTACACAGTCTTATATTCATCTGTACCTTTTTTCTGGAGGAATACTTTGGTTTCTTTCATTCTGTTTTCATTTCTTTACCGTTTTCATTACCTTCTGCTATAGCGGCACTGGTGATTTTAGAAATCAATAATTTGGGTTTTAGTACGAAATTCCTTTCCAGATTTAATTTTAAAATTGGGGTTTATTGAATCTTACATTCTATTTGCAAAATGCAAGATTTTGAAAAGCATTAACAAACAAAAGCGTAAAAAATTAACCATTTATAATATTTGAATTAACAGTGAATCGTAAATATGAACAGTAAAATTTGTAAAACTTCTGTTTGTGCCATTTGTGGGCAATGTGTGTCCCCGCGTCATCTGTTGTATCATGGACTGTTTTTGAAGTTTATCATTTATGAAGTTAATTTGTTTTTACTTGCTGCTCTTGATAATGGAGCTGAGATGAGTCAGGAGCGTCAAATTTTAATGTATTTGTGCACTTTCCAATTTTTACTTTGTAACATTCTACAAGTGCTTTTTAAGTTTAATTATGAGCAACGACACAAGATCTTGGGCATCTCCACCGTCGTTGAACGCGGATTCGGGGATCTCTTTGAAACTATCAAAACTATGAACAAACTCGATAAAAAGGACCAAACTGACACACTGTTTCCTTTTGCGGGGGGTTGACCCTCCTGAATGTTATTGGTGTCGGCGGCCACTTCGGTCCGGCACTTCCTTGTTGATTGTTACCATCTTGATGGTTTTCGTCGTCGTTTCCATCTTCCGCATGACATTGTGCGTCAATTGGGCGATAAGTCTGTCCTCCTGTCCGGTGTTTTTCAATTTTTGCAGGAGGTACAGATGTATGACAAGATTTAGGTTAGAGGTTTGAATAATATCTCTGTAATGTGTGGTGCAGTGGCAACCCGGACCACTGCACTGTGACTGAGGTTGGCGCTAATGACCAAGCTGTCGACGCGCCATTAAGCCTCATTCCCCCCCCCCCCCCAAACTGACTTATTCAAAGTTAATCTTTCCCACACTAGTGATCAGTCCCTCTGGAGCTCAAATCTGACAACAGTTTTTGTCTAACAGTATCGCAATGAACTGAAATGCTCTCCCCACACCATTGTCATGGGAACTTGTCCATATTTTTAGCTAGACAAGAATGTACGACAAGAAGGTGATCCTCCTTTGACTTGCCTCCATCAGGCCACAGAGGATGCCGTGGGCCATGTATTGTTTATTATTATTATCACTTTAACCAAAAGCTGGTACAGACTCAATTGCAAATCAATACAAGCATAACAACATGAATATAATACGTAGAAATTCATTTATGCCCAGAAATATTAATTTGTAATATTTGTATTTGTATTGTTAGTTAGATAGTGTTGTTCTTGCAAGATATTCATACTAAGTATCCCTCCTCTGATAGTTATCGATATTTTTGCAACACTCATATTTTCGAGTCCGATACTGGCTCGTGGTAGTGTTGGAAAAAAATAGCTGCCTCGCCACTTCTTAGCTCGCGACCGTAATAATTAGCTAACACAAGCATTCCACGATAAAAAAAATTATCGATAACTTCCTTACACATTTGGGATATTACTTTACCATATCCTGTACCATCAGCTAATATTTTCGTCTAGGCCATTCATCGTGTTTTAAATGCAAGTTTCTGATGTTCTGTGTTTAGCAACTGTGAGCGTGACTGCGCGAGTGGGGCATGTAATTTGGAAAATAATATTACCATCAGTTTCATTAACAGCGACCTTGATTTGCCCTAATTTGCTGATTTTATGTAAAAAATGGAACTCAAATATATTTTTTTGAAATCATGGTCGTTGTTAACGGTCATCCCCCCCCCCCAATTACATGCCTCGATTGCACTGCCACGCTCGTTGCAGCTAAACATATAACATCATAAACCATAGCCAAAAACTTGTCCGGCCTGAGATAATTTTCGTTTACTAACATTCTGGTCAAAATCAGGTTTTCTTGTTGTGCTCTCGTCTAGCAGTATCGCTGCTGCGTGTGGTGTGGCTTTCATGTTGACGAAATCAAAGGTACCAACAAAGTTGCTCTTTTTACTGTGTAGTTCAGAATTGTGCAGCGGAAGATTTCTGTATTTTCCGAACACATTTTTCAACACAACCTTGTCACGTTTACGAGACTCCTGAACAACATATCACTTTAATACACGTATTTCTTTTTAGGTAAATGATACATTTTGGGAACTTTAAACGATACAACAACTCAAACATATTCATAATACATAATCCTATAATAGATCCAGGGAAACCTCCTAAATCACAAAAAAAGTTTCACAATCGAGTCTGCAGCCTGAGTAGTGAATATTATAACCACATCACTATTAGCTTTAACATATACCAAAGTTCCCCAGGGGCTGGAACCTGGATCACTAAAACTTCTCGCTTCATATATCATCTTGATGCAAGGTGGTAAACATTTGCAGTCGTTTGGGCTTCCTGGTAAAACGAATAACTCAAAATACTTTTTATGGGCCAATGTACCTGATTTAGTAGAAGTGCATGAAGGTAGGTTCATCTCAGGCATATAAGGAAGGCTGTGGGAGGGGGAAATGGCAAAATTAGAATTCTATAGCTCACATTTTCCAAAATTTGTTATTTCGAAATGCTGAAAAATTTTTGTGTTCTAAATTAATTCTAAAAGAAAAGACTTGCATTCTTAAAAGGGCTGTAACACACTATGGCTAGCTGTTAGGTTAACAGGTTTTTTTATGAAAAACGTTTTGTTTTTCTGCTGCATCAATTTTTCCATCTGTGTCTCAGCATGTTAACAAGTGGTCATCACCTGCCGCTAAATACAGCCCAAGAATCACACTTCACTAGTAAACAAGCGGCTACAGCGACTGCCTAGTCGCACCGGTCTTCTGCACAGTTCCTCAACTTCCAATGTTGAGGCGCACACCTCAATCATGCACTACAACAGCTATCTCTATTACACTAATCTAAAAGCAGTAGCCATCACAATTGTCGGTTAAAAATGTGTTAGCTTTTAGGCCTATTTTACATTTTAGGCGTAATTCTCAGCTTTTAGGCCTAATTTTAACCAGCAGTTTTAATTTCGTAAGTAGCAGCAAACGGCGGTATGGATTGTATAGTAATCCTATTAATTTTTGCAACACAGTGTGCCTACAGACACACAGTTACAGTATTACAACGTAACGTGCAACGTAGCATATATACATCAGTGGTAGTAGGGAAGTGACGAGAGAGACGTTGTGAATGAAGCCAACAGTGACTCGTAGCAACTTGACGTTGCCATGGCAACATGATTTTAGACCTAATTTTCATTTTTAGGCCTTATTTTAAAAATGGTGTTTTAATGTCGGAAATAGCAGATAGGCCTAATGGAGAATTTGGTTCGACGGTAAGCCTATTCATTCATGCAACAATGCGACGAGACTATTTTAAACGAAGTTAAAATTCATTTGTTTTTATTGAGTGTTACCTTAGGCTTTTAATTCGACGATCAATTGTTATTATTTAATTTAGTTACGTCGAAGAATTCTATTAGCTGTAAGGAAGTAACGATGTTTTAATTTGCCACGTTATTTAACTAACTTCTCACACTGAATCTAACGTTGTAAATAATGGTCGTCAATATCTGGTGCCGTTGCGAAGTTGAAAAAAGCGACGGACAGACGGACGGACAAAGTCGTTGCAATAGTCTTCTCATCCGGTACGGCTGCACAGAAGACTAAAAAGAATGTAAAAAAGCTTGTTTATTTTCGGCCACCAGTAAATAATTAAGGATCTAAGTATTTGGTAAGCAGAAATCAGTCACTTAATAAACAGAAGTAAAAAGAAGAGCGTAATAATCATTAACAAATGGTAATGGCAAAACTAAAAATTAATTTAAAAGCTCATTAACACTTATATCTGAAACATACAAAGGAAAGATGCAATTTTGGCAACTTATTTTAAATAGTAAACCGCTTTTCCTCAAATAAAGACTGCGCTGAAGAGGGAAATTTGGTCTTTACTTACCCATTCGGAAAACTAGAAACTTTAATTTGGAACTGCACGCCATTAACATCCCAGCTTACTTTGGATTCTAGTCGTTTCTCTAGGCTGCATTGTGTCGAGGGTAACCAATGCAATGCTCGACTGACTGGCCAGGCTGTCCAAAACTTGGGTAGCAACATAATGAATGATCTGAGTTGTGTTTTGATTAACGCTCGTAGTTTAGTGGCTAATGTTGACGAGTTTCATTTTTTACTGTCACGTAACTCTTATGATTTGGTAATCGTTGTTGAATCGTGGCTAACTCCGGATATAACTGATTCATTGGTTGTTGGGGGCCAGCCTTATAATGTGATGAGGAGAGACAGGGGGCAAGGGCTGGTGGCATTTGCGTTGTTAATCGCAGCAGCACAGACATTGTGCTTACCAGGGTAGCCGACAACACCGAATCTTTATCCCTTATGCTGCTGCCATCGAGGGTCAAATTTATTCTTGGGTATATCCCTGATGGCTTCAGTGATTTGCAGCTGTCTTCTACGTTTGATTTTATTAACTCCGAGGTCAGTCGTGACGCAACGATTGTTCTTGGAGATTTTAACCACTCAACCGTAGATTGGTCACTGGCGACAGCCAATAGTCAACACCACCAGACTTTTTTAACTGATCTTGCTGAACATGGTTTTACACAGCTCGTTAGGGAACCGATTCGAGGCGACAACATATTGGATATTGTTTTAACAGATGATGACCGGATCATTTTTGACGTTAACATCGGCCCTCATCTTGGTTTAAGCGACCATTGCATCGTGAATTTACCCTTGAATGGTTCAGCAAATTCCACTGTTCTGAATCACGGCTCTTCCAAAGTCAATTATCCGGCATTGAGGACAGCACTTTTGGAAGAGGACTTGTCAAACGCACTGGCTGAATCCGTTTCGCTTGAGGTCGCCTGGAATAATTTTTGTTCTAGTCTTAAAAATAAGATGGTTCAGTGTTGTTTTACTAGACGCAATCGAAAGTTAAGATCTCTCAACTTAACTCCAACCACTCGGCTGTGTTTATCGATGTTCTTCATTCGTAGAATGTGTTGAATATTTTCTGTCCCCTTGGTTACACAATGTTAAAAGGAGTTTGTTGATGTGGCATGAGGAGATGCAGTTATCATAAATTGGCCGATAACGTTTAAATTAAATTGCACCCAACTCAATCAGTATGTAGCTTTCTATTGTAGCCTGAAATGTCACATAGTGAATAGACAGAAAATTTCAATTTGTTCAGTAATGAGCTGCTGAATTTCATATTTTCATGCACCGAATATGGTACATCGTAAGCGTACACGCAGATTAAATTGTATCAGGTCGAAAGGTATCAGGTTTTAAGTGTTGACAAATCCCACTATGTGGGTGCTTTAGTTTTTAGTTTTTAGTATTCACCGTAGCATACAATTTTTTAGCAATGTTTATGCTTTTCATTTATACAGCATCATTTTGGGCCTTTTAACTTTTTCCTCACCCTTCCCTGTCCTGCACGTTTGGCGATGCCATCGGGGGCCTTTGAGTCCCTGGCAGGTCTAACCTTGGTGGTAAGGCATTCGTGTCCCCAAACCTCTTACCATCATCCATTCCTTGGCCTTATATTGTACACTGTATATGCATTTAAATTGCGTCTTGCTGTCAGTGACTCCCCAGTCCTTGCCAGACCCGTTGCTATCGCAACAAATATTATTATTATTATTATTAGGTAAATAATTTTAAATGCATTTAATATTAATAGTCGCTCGTCATTTAATTTTACACAGACCTGTTGCGTGAGTGACACAAAAGCAGCTATCTGAATCGTGCTGAATTTCGTGATGACCATCATCATGTGATTGAAAATTCGGTGAAAATTCGAACGAAATAAAATGTGTATATATTAATGATCAATAAGAGTCTCATTTTCCTATATAGCGAACGTATTTTACTAGAAAGTGAAAGTTAACGATTCTTATTCATAAGGAAAAGTTGCGTGACATCGTTTTTCTCTGATAAAACGAATGCCAGTGAGATACGACTCTAAGAAGAAAATATAATATCGACTAACAGAGTAGATATTTATGGCCTACAACCATTCCTCCCTTATAGTTGGGATGGGGTGAACCTAGCAGAACCAGTTTTGCTCAGCTGTGCTGTATGTGGAATAATAGTTAGAACCCCTCCAGCCAGTCAGGTGCTAGTTCACACCATCATTATTGCTTTATTTATTTATTTATTTATTTACTAGGACAGCCCCCCTTATTGGCTAGTTTTAAGAATATTCCAAGAAGTAAGGGACCGTTCATAAAGTATGTCACGCTATTTTTGGCCAATTTTGACCCCCCTCCATGTCACATTTTGTCACACGTACTCACAACCCCCTAAAAAAGTATGTCACACCGGTACATACTGAATAATCTTTTAAAAACAGATTATTTTTCTGCTATGAGCCGTAAGCCATGCACGCCATGAGTTAAAATGACCAGCAACAAATAACGGAAGAGGAAAGGGAAATAGCAGAATTAACTTCCTTTCCAACTGCTAAGGTTATCTCAGGTGACTTCTCTCAGTCAACGCAGATTTTAGGAAAGCGTTGTTAGAATTGGCTAGGTCGCTGTTCAGTTTAGGAATGTACTGAAGCTTGTATCACTGTCATTTCCACCGTTTCAGACCACCTAGGCACTAGCAAAAAGTTCGTATAGTGGATGGAAAAAACGGGTAAAAGAGAAAACCTTCAATTCTTGCCTTTCCCATCCCAACCTACCATTCGAAATGAAAGCTCTTTTGTATTCCCTTAACTTCAAGAATGGTGTCAGGTTCCAACAGAAGCAGTTTTACAGCCCCTTACTTTTCTGATTCCGTAGCACATCATTTATGTACAGTTAGAGTATTAAAAATTTTTCTCACACAAATAATAAAGGTGTATAAAAATATAAAAGTGTGACGTCACATTTGGGACAACCCCCCCCCGTCACGTTTTGTCACACTGGGCTGACCCCCCCCTCCCTCCCCTCAGAGATTGACGTACTTTATGAATGGTCTCTATGCCCCAAGTTTGAACCATTTTTTTCTTCTAATGGTGTATCTCGGCTAAAAGGCAACCTTTTTTTAAACTTTTGTCTTGACGAAAAGCACTGAGCGTTTCCACCTAATTCTAGTAAATGGCAGATTTAAAACAAGATGCTGAATTCAGCGTGCAAAATCTTTCGTGGTTCAACAGCTGCGGGTCAGATTTCTACAAAACAAATTCAGGAAAAAACTCATCACTAACGTGCCCAGCAGACTCGTGGCTTAAGAAAGGCCGAACCCGAGTTTGCAGATCACAAACAGTAGTAGCCGGCAGCAGGGAAGGTCCCCAGCGAAAAGGAAATTTATAAGAGCAACGCACTTCAAGGTGATGGATAAGGACAGACTGGACAAGCACGACTGGAAGTCCAACCATGAGGGGAGGAAAGGAAAGGGACGAAGCAAAAAACTTCCCAACCAAGGTTAACTAACTGAGAAAACTAAGCAGGTGGAGATGGAGAAGAAGAAGGAGGAGCCAAGACCAGCTGAGCAAGAAGCTGTGCAACGAAGTAGAAGGATGGAAGTGGGCTACGGCAACTACTAGAAGCCGCCAAAGGAAGGTGTGGCCAACTTGGACACCAGGAGGCGAAAGGTGAAGATAATCAGGACAATAGGTTTCTCAGGATCCAGAAAGGGGTCATGACCAGGTAACCGGACACCCAATGCACCGGGTGTCTTGGCCCCAATCCCCAAGAGTCAGTGAGCCAGCTCCGGAAGGCGCGATAGCAATTGCCATAGGTCAGCAAAAAAACAAATGGACCCAAACGGAGTTAGCATTACCCAACATGTGAAATCAAAAGTTTGGACTGGGCCCAATGGGCAGAAATGGTTTTGTGTAAGGCCAACAACCATTATGTCAGCAATAATATTGGTAAGAGAAGTTGTTAGTGTACAAGATTCAAATTGGACCAGAGAGACACCCAACAGCAGGACAGGTAAATCCAAGATATACGGATGATATACCTCCACCCATGGCAAAACCATGGGAGGTGCTCATGACACCTTACTTCACCCCATCCCCCAAACTTCGAGCACAACCGAAACTGGGGACCATTCTTCATCTGGAGCCCCCATGGTATAGCCAGCACCTTCATCTACGATAACTTCTTCGTCTTGTCTAGTGGAGGGTCAATACACTCAACAGTCAAACGATTGCCCTGAAAAGATTCCACTCAGAAAATATGTAGGCTTGCTTTCCTACGTAACAAACTGAGAGTATCCCCTAAAATTACGCTAGTCTGTTTTGGTGGGGGGAGGGAGGTTGGGAGGAGTTAATGGGGAGAAACTGAAAAAAAATAAAAAGGAATGAGGAAAGACAAACAACGAATGCTGTTCTTCTTCGTGGTCTTATAGGGGGTTAGGAACCTATTAGATGGCTTTTTTTTTCGGGTGGGGGGGGGGAATTGGAAAAAGGTGGGACTCGCTTATAATACTGAATTTTTCGTGATGAGGTGACGTATTCAAATTACGTCATGCAGACGGGAGGAGGGTCATCACAGTACTTGTTTCAGTTTCGGACAAGGCAGAAAGGGATCGTCACACACAAAACTACCAACAGGGGTTCGTTGCGAAAAAAAGTTCAATATTTTTTCGGGCTGATCAGATATAAGAAAAATCTAGCTATCTGGAACAAAAGCAATCCTAAGGAGCCGAAATTGATGAAGAAAGCGTCCTAAAGTTCTGAAATTGAAGACCAAAATGCCTCTAAGGTTCCAGCATAAAAGAGAAAAATTAAACTAACACATGTTGTGACTTTGAAAAGAAGAAGATTTTCTTCATTAATTTTCTTCATTAAATCTACTCTTTAAAAATGCGTTCTTCCTGTAAAATGTAGAATTTTTTCTCAATGGTATCATTAGTCTTTTGAGAGCAATCTGATTAAATAATTCACTATTTTTCACCTTTCGATGGTCCATTTTCAAAAAAGCTGACCAATTTCCCCCTCTGTGTGCATTCAATAAAAGCCCAAAATGTTGACTTATGACTCCTCATCAATCTTCTATGTTTGGCTACGGACCTACTAGCTAATTGTGTCGAATATTTGTATACAAGAATAATCAGTATAAAGTAACAAACCTGTAGCAGCACACAGATTCTGTAGCTTTGAGCTCTATGTGTCTCTTTAGCAGTATACTAGTATGGATCCTTAAATTGTAAGGCTGGTTATGTTTTTCCTCGTTATTGTTTTTCGTGCTTAAGAAACATTAGTTGCGGCAAGCCACTTAACCTGCTTTCATTTTTTTCCCTCTCTGACAGGAAACCTGAAATTTACCACATAAAATGATGAAACTTGATGAACCAGTACTTCTGGATTATCGTACGAAAATGACTCCCGTCTAGTTACAAACCCGAGCGAAATAATCACTGTACTGTTTTGTAAAGGGATGATGATTAATTCAAGTTTGGTAACTTTGGTAGCTTGATGGGGATACTGATTCGACAAGAAACTAATGACCTTGTCAAATTCTATAAAATGCATTCCGCTGAAAATTTGCTAATATGAATTACACAGCATAGGCATAAACTAGAAACTTCTAGCGAATAGACGTCTCTGTAAGTCTACAACAATTAAAAGCAGACGAAAGATAAATAACACATTTGGAATGTTAAGAATGTTAAGCTCTTTAATTCAGAAGTACAAAGTAAAAGAATCTACAAAAAAGATTGAACACTTCGGCTATTCAGTATATGGGAGTGCGTGTGTTTGTTTGCGACACGATGAATACGCAAATATTTTCAGATTTGGTTGAAATATCCTGACATAGAATCTTTGGTGCATGAAAAAAAAGAGTTCGTAGATGAAATTCTTACAACAAATATTTTCGGGATTTTCGGAAGATATTCGAAGTAAAGTAACAACGTATATAACTGAGATCATAATATTTGTTTATTTGTTTGCGTGTGTGTCGCCAGATCATCGAGATTCCCACTGCTAACTATTTAAGTCGTTTACTGCTAACTATTGACGTTTTTGTTTGTAGTAAGTAATGAATCGAACTCGCTTTTCAACAAAGAGGCACAGTACTGATGACGTCATGTTTTTTTTCCAGTCACAATATTTTCATGCAAACGGGGTCTAAGCCTCTAAGTCTCTTAACCCTGGACGTAACTAAATCTAATGAAAGCTTGCGCGACTGCTTACGGCAAATCACATGTTTGTGAGTGTGTGAGTGTCAGC
>JAHWFP010016525.1:1184-12244 GCA_023313725.1 Lithobius niger | reverse complement strand
TCCTTAATCATTCAAAATACCGACGGTATAAGCACGTGTTCCTTTTTAGTAGCCTAATTCCACACACTTTGCTCCGTAGGCTTCGAATTGAACACCTAAGTAATTATTCTAAGACAATCGTGGAATACGAAGAAGACTGCGGTAACACTATCGTATGGGAAGTGGCGCAATGAAATTGTAATGTCGCCCCCAGGCCCGGATTTCGAATTTTGGACGTTCATCAATTCTGACACAGTTTTTCGCCACTTTAAGAGAAGTAGCAATTTTCAAGCCAGAGGAGCGCTCATGTTAAGATACCCACCCACACTGGCCAGTCCACGCCTTTACTCCGCGTTTAAGTTTTGTTTGAAATCAGTGACTTATTTGGTTTAGTTAGCTGTATATTATTCGCAGTCTGTCAACTGTTTCCATCTACATATGGTAAAAGACGAAACAAAGTGGGTATGCCGGCCATTATAGGTTTTAACGACCCGATAACCAAAAGACGGCACCGAAAGTATAGTGATATGGAACTAACACGACTGCTACAAAGTTTCTGGTTCCAACTATAATCAATTAATCTTAGAACTTCCCTCTACTGCAACCAACTATTCAGTAAAAAAAAAATTGAGGAAGAAAAATGGCATAGCATTCATTTTTTGGATTTTGGGTAGGATATCACATTTTTGTAGGTTGTTGGTTTCGATGAAGCTTGTGAAGCATTAATGTGAATTACAGACGGAAAGCCAAATGGGATCGGTTAGTGATAAATAAATACGCAGACAAACCTTTTCAGCTGCCTTTTGGATTAAAATGTCAAGACTGACTGAGTGACTTTGAGACCAAAGACCGAAGCTCAACTGTTCTGTCACATTGACCTTTCGTCCCAAAGGTTGAGGGTTCAATTCCCATTTAGGTAGTCTTGACTATCAAGTCCAAAAGACAACGGTAGTAGCCTTTGCATCTGTATTTATTTAAATAGTATTACGAAGCTTCTGAATTGATTTTAGGCATTTGACCAGGAACATCTTACCTGTCGTGAGGGTGCACACAACAATATCTCGCAACGAATTCCCAGTTACATAGAAGCTACAGATATCTGAACTTTCAACAGGGCGTCCATTTTCGCTTTGCCGGTACGTAACGGAATAGTAATGGGTAAAACTGTTTGTTCAGCATGAATTCTATATCTTATTGTCACAGTTTGATAGGACTACACGCATTAAACCAACCATGTAAGAGGTAGTTACCCTGGCAGTGTTACGACTATGCAACAATATTTTTTCCATGGTCGCGATGTGGGTGTTCAAGTATGTCCTCATGGGTGGTAGCTGATTTTAGTGAGAAAAAAGCAGAAAACAAGAAATATTTTACACAGAAAATAAGGAATTTGTTGATAGAAAGTAACTAAATTTTAACAAAATTTACATTTTTTAAATAAAGCTCTAAGTAAACAATACAACAATTTTTAGCTTACAATCACAATTTCGCTGTAGTCAGGCGGTATGTTTTAGGCAAAAAGAAACCATTGTTAACTAGACGGGCTGAGGGCTGGCAAAAAGTTCTTTCTTATTTGCCAAAACATCTTAACCTGTTAATTTTGCATTTGACCTCGTCAAAGACAGGTGACGGGCACCCTGGGATGCAAGCAAGCTGTCCCCCCAGAAAATTTTCGCACTTTCACCAGAACCTTGACGAGACAGGAATTTGGTCTTGTTTGGTTTGGAATGGTGGTCGTGAAGGGACCGGTGTTCTTGCTTCCATCAGTGGTTGGTTTGCTGCCGTCATGGATGGCTTGCTTCTGCTTTGTTCTGAGTGCGTAAGGGGGCTTGACCACAGTTCCGGCTGTGACGTGTGGTCCCAGCCGGTGTAGTCTTGACATGTTTTTCTTCTGTTTTTCTTGACATGTCCCCAAGGAAGTGGGGAGTCAGAGTTGTTCGTTGTCGCCAGGATGCTGCTCTTGGGAATACTTCGGTTGGCGCTGTGGTGGGCCCACGATGTGGAGATTGCTCAGACTTCGAGTGTCGTGGAATTTGTGTACTAGCACGTGCTATGTTTGACGTAGGCTGCTTGAGCGGGATACCATGGCAGTGGAGGTTTCCCCCGAATTGTGAGTTGGTGGGTGAAAAGAGTAGTTTTCTTCCTTTTCGAATGTCGATGTGGTGCGACCGTGCCAAGTGGAAGCGTAGCGCACGGATCGGGCTTCCTTGACTTCCGGTAAGAGCAGGAAGGTTAAAATGTATCTGGGATTCTGTTCAACTTGAAGATTAGTGGTTTTCGTCGAGTGGTTCTTTGTGTCCCGTGAAGGGCACCTTTACTGGTTTTAGTCGTGGTGTGCAGGCTTGCAATGATTTGTGCGGGTCGTGGCTGTAAGGGGTTCCGGGTCGTGGACCAGTCTTCATTGGGGAAGAGCTGTTTTGTTGCTGGTTGCTTTTGTGGGGGGCCCCCCCCCACCCCCAAGTCGGACTGGAGCCGGAATCGGTAGTTTCCCTGAAGGGGGGGCTTTGAATCGAGCATTGTGTCGTCTGTGTAAAGAGGACGGCTCATTCCGAGGAGTGCGACATTCTGGTGAGGACCTGTGTGTTTGAGAGGTCATGGTGTTAGCGACAGACGCGACTGGGGTGAGGTTACGACTTCTTTCTTGTCTTTGATTGAGATTGGCTGGTCGTGGTTGTTTGTTTAAAAGAGACCATGAAGGCTTGAGGCTTAGTTCCTAGTGTGACTGTTGGTCCTCATGAGTGGAGTGGCTGGATTAGAAGACGTCGGGATTTTGCTTTGGGGTCTTCGGCAGCCTATATATGGTGTGAGGAGCAGAGCCTTGTTTGGGAGTGGAGGGTCCTATACTCGACTGAGTTTCTTCCTTGTTGAGGCAAGAGCTAAGGCTTGGCGCATTTGGAAGGCAGAGGCTGATTGAATGGAAGCAAATTGTCTCCATGTCGAGAAAGGAATTGTAACACAAATGTAACATGGGTTCGTGTAAAGATCCCAAAGCCGGATGTACAGGCACACAGTATTATGGGGGTCCAACCTGTTTTAAAGTCCAGGACAGTTACAGGAGCCCGGGTCATTGAATTTTGTATTGCGACCAGCGTAAATGTCTTTGGAGCCTGGATACGATGGTCTTTTATTATTATTATTATTATTATTTTAACTTTACTATGGTGGAAACTGCCTGGTGAATCAGGATCTGCAGAATGCTACTTGGGAGAAGAACAAATGTGACATTTATGGGGTCACGTGGTTAATCGAGGCGGGAACCAAGGACGCTCAAGGCTTTTGACCGGATATTGGGAGTGTTCCAAGAACTGTCGCTGCACAAGTGGCGTTGCTGTCAAATGTCAATGATGCTTTGTGGAGAATGTGTCCGCTGCGCCGTTCGTGGACGGAGGAATGTGGTCGTTGTGTGCCGAGGACATGGTTTGTCTACGGATGGGCTTTCGTTTCAAGCGTAAAGCAGATTCCGTTCTTTGTTTGTTTTCGTGACGGATGAAACTGTGGAGAGATGACAGAGTCTGCAGGTTTGCGGCTGGCGGGAGTAAAGAGGTAGTTTGTGAACTTGGAAGATGCGGTTGGTTGTTATGAATTCGTTCTTTCGTTTCG
The DNA here is from genome assembly GCA_023313725.1 of Lithobius niger. Taxonomy (NCBI): domain Eukaryota; kingdom Metazoa; phylum Arthropoda; class Chilopoda; order Lithobiomorpha; family Lithobiidae; genus Lithobius; species Lithobius niger. The sequence continues at coordinate 8,665 of JAHWFP010016525.1, read as the reverse complement.
GGTAGTGACCTGCGGAATAGGACGGTTTCTCTTCCTGGCCTGCGTTTAACTGTCTAGTGAGACAGGATGTGGATACCCCAAATGGGAGTAGGTGGAACGATACCGGGAGCCACGGTGTTTTCGTTTTCCTCCTTCGTGCCAGGATCTGCAGGTTTCTTGATTTTCATCATTGTGGAAACTGCTTGAAGGGTCTGGATTTGCAGAATGCTACGTAGGTTGAGAAAAGGTGGCGACAAAGGAGTCATGTGATAGGCAAAGCGGGAAACAAAAACTCTTGAGAGGATGTCGCTTGGCTGTGGGAAGGTTTTCGATTCAAGCGGAGAGTCGTTTTCATTTTTCTCCTTGTTTTTGTGGTAGACGAAAGCTTGGAAATGAGGAGACAGGAACTGTGGGTTTGTGGCTGATGAGCAAATGAGGCCGTTAGGTGGTTCGACTAATTCCGTTCTTTCATTTACGGCTGTGGACAAAGGGAAGTGGCGTAAGGATGGCCGTGGCGGATCGAGATAGTTTTCCCCACCTGGCATGCGTCAAGTTGTCTCGTTTTCGTTTTTCAACCGGATGAAAAAGCCATTGTTGTGGTTGTAGTGTGCTGGCCGGGCCGTCCAGATGCAGGTTGCAGAAGGGAGACGACACGTTGGCGGCGTGCGCGGTGGCCAGGGACGTGCATGACGGTAGCGGCATCTGTTTGTCTTTCATTTCCCGTGAAAAGCTTCTTGGATTAGATGATGCGCCTCCCTGTGAGAGTTGCAGCGAGAAGAGACGGAAGAGGGCCCGTAAGGAAACTGGCGGAAGATGTGCGTGATGAATGCGGTCTTTAAGCTTGGCGTCAGTGGAAAGCAATCCGAAGCCGAGTCTTCGGAAAGGTGGATCAACCCCAGGAGACGACGGGGTAGGAGCGACGATGTCTTCCTTGAGTGCATTTGTCTCTTTCGTTATCGGAATCAACCGAAACGAAAACCAGCCCCGGGGGGTCCACGGTAAGGTGGAAGCAGTTGCCATGGTTGCCTGGTCTTTCGTTGAGTGTGGTGGGCTTCTGCGGGAGGGCGGCAAGAGGACGGAGCGCCGCCGCGGCACAGTCAGCGGGACACGTGGCGTCAAGAGGCAGGGCCAGGGTTGGCGGCAGCTTGACAGGGACGGCAGCAGAGAGAGGACGCCACGATGGTGGCATCAGGTGATAGGCAGGCACCGGACGTTGAGTGCGATTGGCTTCAGTGGGAGGGCGGCAAGAGCGTAGTCAGCGGGAAATGTGGCGTCAAGAAGCGGAGCCCGAGTTGGCGACAGCTTGATGGGAATGGGAGCCGAGAGAGGACGGCACGATGGCGGCATCGGGTGATCGGCAAGCACGGGAGAGCGTGCTGGTCTTTCGTTTCTCTGGGTTCAGCTTGGCTGTGACGCAAGACTTCAGTCCATGATGGCCTGGGAAGAAACCAAAATCCGACGAAAGAGGGAAACAGAGCGACGTTGTGACAGTCGCTGGAGGAAAATGAATGACAAGAGCGTCCCCGCTCTCGCTTTTAGAAATCTCCAGAGAAACACCACATTGGGACAATGTAATGCAAAATTAACAGGTTAAGATGTTTTGGCAAATACGAAACTTTTTGGGGGGGCTGTAACTACTTAACCGTCAACAAATCAAAAACATAATGAGAAACAAAACGTACAGTAAACAATTCTAGGCAGGAAAGTTGATATACATCCTGTAAGTAACAGCAACCATTCAACCTCAAAATCGTATTCAATTGATTGTTATAGTGATTTTCGGTTTCAAAGTGCACTTGCGAGCTCTCTAACAGCCCGAACTGTACATGTTTAGGATATTCTGAAAAGTGGGGATCTATTCTTTCCATTACTAGTAATTAAAATGGTTTAGCTTAGATAAAGACTGTCCTACACCCATTTAAAGGTGATGAGGTAATGGCGTAGTAGCGAAAGCGTATGGTGATTTTCGAATTCAAAATGCTCTTACTAGCTCTCTAATAGCCTGAAATGTACATGCTTATAATATTCTGAAAGATGGGCTTAGAATATTCTGAAAGATAGGAAGGGAATTTAATCGTTCCATTAATCCTAGCCGAAATTATTTAGCTTAGCTAGGGACCATCCTAAGCCCATTTAAAGGTGAAGAGGTAATAGCGTAGTAGCGAAAGGGTACGGTGGTTTTCGAATTCATAGTGCTCTTACGAGCTCTCTAATAGCCCGAAATGCAAATGCTTAGGATATCCTGAAAAATGGAAAGGGAATTTAATCTTTCCATCAATCCTAACCGAAATTGAACAGTTAAATAGGGACTGTTTAAAATGAAGCTGCAATGGAGTAGCAGCTATTTTCGATTTGAAACTGACACTGTAATGCTCATATTTGTATGTGTATCTAAGCTAAACAATTTTTGTTAGACTTAATGGAAAGAACAGATCCCATATTTCAAAACATCCTAAGCATTCCATTTCGGGCTATTAAAAAGCTTGCAAGAGCATTTTGAATTCGAAAATCACTATAAGCTTTCGGCACTAGGTCATTACTTAGTCCCTTTTAAATGGGCGTAGGACAGTCCTTTGGCAAGCTAAACAATTTCGATTAAGATGGACGGAAATAATAGATTCCTATCTTTCAGAATATCCTAAGCATGTCTATTTTGGGCTATTCGAGGACTCATAAGAAGACTTTGATTAAAAAAATCACCATACACTTTCGCTCCTACGCAATTTTCACCTTTAAATGGGCATAGGACGGTACATAGTTAAACTGAAGAATTTTGGTTAGGAGTGATAAAAATAATAGAGCACTATATTTCAGAAAACCGTAAGCATGTATATTTCGGGCTATTAGCAAGCTCACAATAGCATTTTGAATTCGAAAATCACCATACGCTTTCGCTGCTAGCCGTACCTCGTCACCTTTAATTGGGAGTAAGACGGTCCCTTGGTAAGCTACAAAATTTCGATTAGCTTTGACGGAAATAATAGATTTCTATCTATCAGAATATCATAAGCATGTCTATTTCGAGATATTAGAGAGGTCACAATAGTACCATGAATTCGAAAGTCAGCATACGCTTTTGCCGCTATGCCGTTACCTCGTCACCTTTAAATTGGCGTAGAACGGTCCCTTGCTGAGCTAAACAGTTTCGATTAGGATTGACGGAATTAATAGGTTCCTATCTTTCAGAATATCCTAAGCATGTCCACTTGGAACTCACCGAAATAGCAGCTTTCTCTGCTATGCCGTTATATCGTCTCCTTTAAATGGGCATAGACCAGTTTCTTGTTAAGCTAAACAATTTCGATTAATATTGACGAAAAGAATAAATTCTAGTCCTTCAAAATATTCTAAGCATGTTCATTTCGGGCTAATACGCAGCTCGTAAGAGCACTGAAATTCGAAAATCACCATAAGCTTTCGCTCGTACGCCCTTTTCACCTTTAAATGGGCGTAGGACGGTGCCTAGCTAAGCTTGATAATTTTGGTTAGGAGTTACTGAAATAATAGATTCCTATCATTCAGAATATCCTAAGCATGTCCATTTCGGGCTATAGAGAGCTCGTAAAATGACTTTAAATTCGAAAATCACCATACGCTTTCACTCCTACGCCATTACCTCTTCTCCTTTAAATGGGTGTAAGACAGTCCATAGCTAAGCTACATCATTTTGGCTAGGAGTGATGGAAAGAATAGGTTCCCACCTTTCAGAATATCCTAAGCATGTCTATTTCTGGGTATTAGAGGGCTCCCAAAGGCACTTTAAACCCGAAAATCACTATAACAACCAATTGAAAAAATGAGCGTTCACGCGAATTAACGGTGATGTATTTGAAGTACGATTTGGGGTCGAATGGATACTTTTACGCAAGAGATGTATATCTACATTCAGGTCTAGAATTGTGTACTGAACGTTTTTGTTTCACATTATGCTTTTGATTTTTTTGACGGTTAAGGAGTTATAGCCAAAAAAATCGTTTTCAACCGCCATTTTGACTGCCATCTTGGATTTAAGGGCCCCTACATAAATTTTGAAGCGGCTCCATATCTAAAAATAATCTTACAGGCATGCACATCCAACATACCGATTTTCATGCTTTTATAAAAACTTTAAGAATTCCTTGAATTTACTATCTCTGCCACCTGACTACTGCCAGTTGGCTGTGATTTGAAAAAAAATAAACAAACTGCAAGTCATATCTAAATTTCTTGTAACAACAAGAATGAGTCGGCTTTTAAAAAAGGTAGAGAAATGTCCGTAAAGCCTGAATACTATAAAAAAAAAAGAAAGGAAACATCCGAAAATGAGAGAAAAAAGTAGGGAAATGTTCGAAATCTCCGAAAATGCAGAAAATGGTAGGGAAAAGTACGAAAATGAAAAAAAGGAGGGAAATGTCCGAAAAATACTGAAAATTAGAAAAACAAATTTAAAAAATACCCGAAAAGTCCGAAAATGAGAAGGAAAAAGTAGGGAAATGCTCGAAAAGTGCAAAAATGAGAAGAAAAAAGTGGGGAAATGAGAAAAAAGTAGGTAGGGAAACGGCCTAGAATGAGAAAAAAAGTAGCTAAATGTCCGAAAAGACCAAAAATGAGAAAACAAAAGTAGGGCAATGTCCGAAGAGTACAAAATAAGAAAAAAGTATTGAAGCGTCCGAAAAGTACGAAAATGAGCAAAAAAAGGAGGGAAATGTCCGAAAAGACCGAAAATAAGATAAAAAAAAAAAGGTAGGGCGACGTCCAAAATGCCCGAAAATTAAAAAAAAAAAAAGAGTAGGGAAATGTACGAAGAGTAAAAAAAATGAGAACAAAAATTACGGAATTGCCCAAAAATAAGAATAGTTAAAGTTGGGAAACGTCCGCAAATGGGGAAAGAAAGTAGGGGAAGGTCCGAAAATGAGAAATAAAGTAGAGAAATGTTTGAAAGGGTCAAAAATGAAAAAGAAAAAATAGGCAGAAGTCCGAAAATGAAAAAAGAGAAAGTGAGATATGTCCGAAAAGGTGAAAAAAAAGTACGGTAATGTCCAAAAATGAGGGAAAAAAAGTAAGGAAATGCCCATAAAATCAGAATATGAAAATGTAGGGAAATGTCTGAAAATGGAAAAAAAAAAAAAGAAAAGTAGGAACTGCACGACCCCTGTTCGCTAATTCTGTCTTTTTGTTTTAGCTATACATCGGCAAAGATTGTATGTTTGTTGGCTTCCATTGTATTCTACCTTGGTAAGTGCTAAATTACATGACTATAGTCTGGCTGAAAGGGGGAAAAAATACCACTTATAATTTTCTCTTTGCGTGGAGCGACTTTCACCATCACCAAGTTCACGTAAAACTTACTAATTTATCCATCACACATCGTTCACGTGATTTATTCGTGCACTTCCACTTGTTAGTTTCCCAGGAAAATATTAAAATAAATACGCGACTGTTTACATGGAAACCGCCAATTTTGTAGAACCGTTCATTTAAACTTCAAAACAGTCCTCACGCTGAGGTCAAGAAAGGTCAACAGACATGTTACACCGTAGGCTACCACGCTATATTCACAATACAAGGTTTAGCCACTACTGTCAAGTACCTCCGAATACGAAAATCCTACATGATTTTTTTCGTTGTTGTTGATCTTTGCTAATTTCGTAATGGTACGTGACGATTTGATTTAAGGGTGCAATCATGCACCAAAAGTTCACTAGAATGAAAAAAGGGGGTCGAAATGGAAAACCTCTGAGGAGTAAACGGGCCAAATTATTCACCTAAATAGCACGAATAACATTCAATAACGCTTGTAATCAACTTAACTTGAAGCTCTTTCGCCCCTCGACCACCATGACCAAGAATATGAATTTGTGCATTTGTTACTTTTGAATTCTTTAGTGATTTACTCTGCACTTTGTGCACGGAAGTCTGTGGGCCTAGTAGTGAACTACTGCGAGTTTGCAACGACCAATAATAGCAAGAATTCATAGTGTATAAAAATTAAATTCTTGATAAATTCTTGATAATAGTAATATGTACGATTGTAACGGTCATACAACCGATCCACTGCAGCGCAACTCGCGGCTCCACACTTGACGTCACGTCCACTATTTGTTACGTCAGCTATTCAATACCTTCCAAAACTACAATCAGAACTCAGCAAAAAGAGCAGACCTTCCAAAACCAGTAATGACGTCAAACCGTCGACGCGACTGACGGATTTTTGGGAGTCATCCGACAACAGCCAGTAGAGGTTTCTCCCGTATACACGCTGGAAGAATATGTCAGCCCTTACATTACGTCGTGACCGTCGTCGTACCCTACATTCCAAGCCAAATTCAAACGTCGCCAACAGCCGCGAGTTTAGATGGATTGGACTGGTCCTTTTGCAAATGTGCACCCATAGAAAATGGGACTAAACAATTACAATTTTAACTTTTGAACTTTTTATGTGCAATTTAATACCCCTTATACCTTAGATCGTCGTATCAGTCATTACCTCGCAAAGACTACTTTCAGGGACGGCGAGGGGAGGGGGAGGGGAAAGACTGTCTGCCACCCCACCCACCACGGATGGGTAATCATTTACCCCTCCCCCTTTCCCAGTCGAGTATTGTCTGGCGCTACTACTGGCTATTCTGTAACTAGCATTAACAAAAAGGCACAAAATTAAAATTATAAGAAATAAGATGATTTGCAACAGTAGGAAGGAGGCATGAGTGGAGTGATGCCGAGTTCATTGTTTTACATAGAATGTATCATAGCGTTACATTACAAAATAATAATTATTAGAGAGTTTTTTTTTAAGAAGTGCATTTGCGTGACTTGCACGTCATTTGCGATCCCGAAAATCGCTGAACTATTTAGCAAATCCCCTATTTTCGGGACTGTTCTGGATCCCGGGATTGGATGCTCTCTTCTGGAGGCATTCTTTTCCTTGCATGTCTTCATTGAGAAGAAGTGTAAACACTTACTATTGCCATCGTACAGTGACTCAACTGGCTTTTAGCTGCTAGAATGTGTTGGGAAAATTGGTTAAATGCACGCTTATAATTCAGGCCTTTCTACAAATCAACAGTGCAAATATTTATCTGTGCATTCCGAACAGAAGGGTTCCGCAAATGCCATCGTGCTTGTGTCAATTGTGGCATGTAAAAAATCCTAGAATTTTTTTCCTAATAAAACAGTTGAAAGGGACGGTAATTCGACTATTTCTCATTTTTCCTTTGAATAAAGGCAACTTTTCCTAAATTCAACGTTTGTGACAGATATCACGACACGAAGCGAAACGCCTGGGGCGGCGAGGGCTGTCGGCCATACAATCTTCATTAGTTCCTGGTGATATTTAATGTAGAAAGTTCTTTTTTCACTTTATTGGTTTTCAAAATTGTTCTTGCGGCAGTAATACCCATGAAAATGACAACTGCATATTAAATACTGGATCCATGCAGCAATATTAAGATTTAAAAATAGCGCTGGTCTTAATGTGCTTGTCCGTTCCCATTTCCACACCCCGAGTGAGTGGACTGTTTTTT
>JAHWFP010016521.1:0-20144 GCA_023313725.1 Lithobius niger | reverse complement strand
CACTACAAACTTGGTGCAGTCTTCGCATTTGATTCAACTGCATTCTTATTTGAGATGATAGTTTATTGTATTGAATTTCTTTACAGCATGGTCCGTATCCAAGAAAAGATGCACCGAGCGCTTAAATGCTTAGAGTACTTCACAACTCACCAGTGGCGGTTTACTAATGACAACCTCAAAATGATCTGGGGAAAACTCCTGCCAGAAGATCGTGCAGTAAGTTTGATTAACATTAAGGCTGTACCGAAACGAACAAACCGAACCGAACATGGCCGATAGAGGGTGTTCGGTTTGGTTCGGTGTTCGGTCTTTGAAACGCAAAATACCAAACCGAACATATTTTCACTTCTAATCGACGGATTTTGATATTTGAATACACCATTTTGAAGGTTTTTTCGCCAGCTTTCTGTTGGTCCAAACCACAAGTTCCTAGCTCTAACGGTTCAGAAGTTAAAAGGGAAAATGAAAAAGTAATGGAGAGTTTTTTATGTTTAAACAGAGTTTCAACATCTATGGATTACAAGTCCATGTGAAAATACCTACATTTGTTAAGAAACTTGTGCTTTGATGAACCTTTGTGAACTGAGTTCTTTTACATTTTAGTTTAAAATAGGTTGGCTTGGTACATTTTTGTTTGGTTCGGAAGTGTTCGGTGTTCGGCTTATTTAAGGTTTGTTCGGTTTGGTTCGGTTCGGCTGACAAATTCTCGTTCGGTACAGCCTTAATTAACATTGAAGTTACAAGAGATTTTAAATTAAAGGTTGGGTTAAAGATGGATATCCCGTTTTTAAGTTATCGACGCTTGAAAACTGCTGTAGTTGTTAATAAGGCTGCACCGTAACGACTTTACTGATCCGGTTTTAAAAATGTTGCAGATACCGGTATTTCCGAAATTCGATGCTTAATTTTTTCGTGTCAACAGTCATAATAGTAGTTTTCTTGAAAAGTCTAATAATCATTAAAATGAAAATTTGTTAAACGGTAATAAACAGTTAAAACATAGGTACTTAGATACTCAGTGATTTCCTGAGCAAAACGCCGCAAACCGTATGTCGTTATCTCGAACGGTTCCAGAGTTATCGACATTTCAGCGAACGTTGCCGATCCGATACCTATCCCGCAAATATCGGTGACCTACCCGATCTAGTATCAGTATCGGTGCAGCCATAGTTGTTAATTTTACCTTTCCATCAGGGTTGGTGCCAGGGCGCCCATTTTCTGGCATCCATCTAGCATCGTCCCCATGAGCTGCATTTGTTGTCGCTCTGCTACAATAGGCCGTGCTTGGACCTACTACCATGAATGTTTGATTGATAATATGATTCAAAAGGACAAACCCACCAAACAATAAGCATCAATATTTCACGATGCGCTGCGTGAAGTACATGACAATTCTTTATCCACCTACCATTACTCATTCCTTTGTTGAGGTCTTAATTAGTCAGATCTGTAGATCTGTTAGGGATCTCAAACAGTAACGTTTCTACCAACAGCTGCCTCAAATTTTATTTTAATTTATATTCGTTCTCGTATGGAGGAATTTCGGGCAAAAAATCATGAGGGCTTAGAGGCAAAACTTCCTGTAACCCTTTCGGGCCTAAGCGATGATATTTCGTCGTCTAAAAAATTAAACAAAAAAAACAAACGAAAACGACCTCGTTCGCTCAGTTCTAAACCTAGTTAAAAAAAATCCAACAGCATACATCGGAGGTGTAATCCCGATTGAATTAGGTATTTTGGAACGTAAATTTTCTTGGTAATTAATTCTATCAGGACGGAGAGTGTGATTATCGTCGGGCAGGAAAACGAAGACTGCAAAAAAGAGTTCAGGAGTAAAAATTGGTAGAGATCGCAATGAGGGGCTAGCTCACAATAACATTTAACTGCAAATTCAAATAAAAGCAACGAATCAATAAAAAATTCGAGCGGTAACATGGCGACGAATTGGCTGCTAGGCAGTCAACAAGATGTTAAGTTGGGGGCTTACAACTTGGTGTCTTCATACAACCATGTACACGAATCGTCGAGTTGCCAGAAATCCGAGTCCGAGTCCAAATCACCAAGAAGGGACTATAGGAGCTCGGTTGCAGCAATTTTCGTCATCGAGTCACCAGATTTCTGGTTCACTGCAGGTTGTCTTAGTTATTGTGGGTGCGAAGATTTGTCGCCAAATAGGAATGATGTTAGCGACCAAGAAAGACATCAAGAAAGAGTTCAGTGAAAGTTGTTGGTGGGCGTAGTATACCATAGCCTGCCTCCGGCTTTTTGTAAAAAACGTCCATCATCTCATTCAACATGCTGATGACCCCACAATATGTACACCTTTGGGCATAAAAAATGATCGCACTGTATCGAGGTTCAAGTAGCCCGACAACAATGAAGGCGGAATGAATTCTACATTGTTGATGCCAAAGAGTGGCATTGTTGAATGGCATTGTATAAAGCCCCAGTATAACGAAAACGATAATTTTTTATGCCCAAAGGTGTACCTTTGTGAACTTAGATATCTTCAGAATCTGCAGATTTGCCGTAATTTTAAGTTCAGTTTGCTGAATTTAGGAGGTATGTTACAAATGGGAGGTAAACCTACGTCTCTGGGAAAACCGTTGCAACCGCATAACCTGTTACGGGTAGATTTCTTCTTTCGTTGTGCCGGATTTGCTGCGCCCTACATCAAGAAGTTCAAGACGTTTGAGGAAGGTGACTTTCTGCCAGAAGAAAATAATCATGGAATTGGACTCTATCAAGAGTCTTGTGTAAAAGTTACATTGCGACAATAGGAGGAGGAAGAATGACTGTTGTGTGTTTGTCTCGGAGCTAGTTACAATGCAGAAACTTTTTTCTCCGCGTCAGCGTTGGAATCGTTCGTCACATCACCAATATATGAGAGGGAATACAGAGCTCTAGAAGAATGTTGCTTTTGAAAAGTTAGATTCTTTTAACTGGGAAATTCGCACCGTCTTTCACATGGCCTTCCGCTGCTGAGATGCTTACTTGTAATCTGCGTTTCATGTACTCAAGGATGTTGTGGGGAATTAAGACTGCTACCGATTCATGGTTCTGTTTTAACAGGAACTTAATTGAGTACACCCCGGAGTTGAAGGCATTAGCACCCCTTAAACCAAAGGTACCGTACCCGACAAGCCCTCCACATCGTGGGAAGAAGGATGGACCATGAGGGAACCTGGGAAGATCTTTTTCTCCTTGAAGAACCTGCCGCAAAGGGAGTTGAAATGGTGATTACAACAACCCAACGAAGGAGAGTCCCTGTAAACCCCCCTCCGGTCTAGAAGCCCTCCCGTTCTCGGATGTGTCCAACAGGTTACAGGGAGGCCACATTAGTTCAATTCAGGTGTGGTCTGTAGAGGAGCTGGTTTTTCACATGAATGAACCGAGTTAAGCAGTAAAGAATGCAATTTTGAACTGGACATCACTCCTTCGACAGAAAGTAGTAGGGATGACATTGGACAATTCCACGGCTGTGGCTTAAATCAAGAGGGTTGAATGCACTCGATGACGTCACTAATGGAGGAAGTCGCAGACCTATTTGTAACCCAGACACAAGCTGGGAATTTGACTGTGGAAGGACAAACAAGCAATAGATATGCAAGACGTTATTTCTTTGCCGGGGAACGCCCTTTGTAAACCTGTTTGTGTCCCAGGCAAACCTCTAATAACTGAATTTCACATATCACATATCGGACGGTGATGACAGGTATGGTTTTCCACCATTCTCAATCATGCTGAAAGTCCTACAGGAGATCGGACAAGACAGGATGTATCATCATTTCGTGGAAGATCTTTCAATCAGGTTTGTCAACTGTGGCAATTAAGGGGAACCGCTCAGTGAGAAACTTTGTCCTCGCTTGCATCAACAAGTGAAGAAATCACCGGAAAATGTCATTCAAAACTGATACAGGGCTCTTGGAGTTCAGCGGTCAAGAGTAAGAAATTATTTCCGGCTTGGAATCTACCCTTCGTATTCTCCAATCAGTCTTTTGAAGGCTCATTATGAACCGATGAATTAGTAGCCTCTTTAGTAGCCACAGCAACAGTGCCTCGCCAAAGTGTACTGGCCACTTCTTCAAAACTGGACAACGATATATTTGAGTTTTCCTGTATACCTGACAAGTGACAAGACACCTGAAAGCCAAAGACATCCCCAAATCTTTGGTGATACCTCAGTCGAATTGAAGGCCCCAAGTGAGGAGAAGAGTGCAGTGTTCAGTTGAAGGTGTTGATGGTCTATCTTGAGTCAACAAAGAACCAAGCATCAAACCTCACAAGTGGAAAGAGAGTCCCTCCGTTTTAAAAAATTTTAAAAACACCAGAAACAGACGGGAGAAGACTCTCCAACGAATCTAGTCCTCTGGCTTTGTGAGGTGATTCGCAGGTCTTAATGAAACAATGCCTAATCACTTTGATCTCCCACCAGATGTGAGAGCTCACAAACTAAAGGTTCAGCTGTATCTTTGCATAACTAGACGAAGTGATTGTAACCTGTACATAGAAAGAATAAAGCTACTTTAATAAGCCACTATATGTGAGACGTACGGGTGGCTGGTGCAGGAACTGCAAGCCATAATATATGGTAGCGAGCAATTGTATTACAAGTCTCTAGGTACAACTGGGCAACCTGGAGGGTATATTGAATGAAGAAAAGAATCTGAAGTGAATATTTTATTTTTGTTATAAAATGTAAAGTTTAGTCAGGTGCTTGTGTTTTGTTAAACCAGGTGCGGTTCGACTGACCCACCTCCTTTTGGAATTTGAGGAACGAGAAAACAGAATTTAAAGTATATTTGTTATCTAAAAATGTCGTAGCACTTAACTTTGAAATATGGAAATCATCTTCGTAGCAATCGTTTACGCACAATTTCAAATAAATAAAAGATGTCAGTACAATATCTTCAGCAAATTTTTGACTGTCCATTTTCTGGAGATGTTGGCTCAGACGACAGTCTTCTTCAGGCCAAAAATAGAAATTTCACTCCACTGTGCCATGTTCGATCATCGTTACGATCATCTGCTTTTCGAATCTGCGGTCTAGCGTAGCCTCCACCACTTGCAAGGCTGGTTTTCCACCTCTCGCGCAGCTCATCATTAAACTCGCTACGGAGCAGAAACTGAATTCCAGGATTGGATGGTCCCTGGATATTCATCAGTTCAACCTTCTCTCGGATGTGGTGTTGAATAGCCAGGGACTCCAGGCTCCTCAAATGAACATCTCCGTTTGAGTTGACTCGAACTCAAGAAGGGTTTTAGTGCCTTCCCAGTTGAAGTATCTTCGTTACTACTTTTATCCTAAAATACTTGGAAGTTTACGTCAGGTACTTGTGTTAAGTTAAATCATGCGCGGTTCGACTGACCCACTCCTTTTGTAATTTGAGGAAAGTGAAAACAGAATTTAAAGTATCTTCATTACTACATTTATCTTAATTCTTAAAATACTTAACCTTCAAATTAGGGATGTGTGAGTAGAAAAATTTTAATTCGAGTCGAGCCCAGCCGAATTTGCAACAGAAGAATCGAGTATCGAGGCAAGTTCGAGTATTTGATGGAAATATTTTGTTTGCAAGTTTCCCTTTAATTTGTTATGATAATAAGAACAAAGATGATGCTTAGTTGACTGTGTGGGTCTTGGTTTTCCAGTTTTAAAGATTTAACTTGAAAATGGTTGCAGTTATTGACTTTTAATCTGCACCATTGGATAGCTCTCGTCGAGACGATCAGTTTGGTATCTTGGAATGTAAAAATCGGTCAAAAATTGACGGAAGTTATCGCATTTTCGCCGGATTCGAGTTTTTTTGAGTTTGGACGCGAGCAGCGAGCCAAGTTCGAGTACAAATTTCACACTGTGGCTCGGCTCGAATTTTTCGAGTACTGCACATCCCTAACCTTCATTAAACGAAGTGATGGGGGGGGTGAACCAACAATGGTGCAGAGCCTGGCTAAGCTTCTTTTTCTTTGATTATTGGGCAAAGAGCAGTAAATCAATTTAAAGGTAAGAATTTTAGGATAAGTAAAAACTAATTTTATCATTAAAATTCCATATTTAGCAAAAAGTTGACCCACATACCTGGCACCACCTGGGATTTTTTTATGGACTTAGACAGTAGTTTTGTTTCGTTATATTTGAAATCTGTTGTTGTTCACCAACCAGAAAGGAGCATTGTAATCAAGAATTACATTTTGTAGTTGATTGAGGATTAAGAAACTTGAACGGGACCTTCATTAAAAATGGCACCAAATTTTTGTATTTTAATTTTGTAAGACATTCTCAAAGGCAACTGCTATAAGAGCTGTTCAGCGTAGATGTTAATCGCGTAAAACTTTATCTTTTGTGATTTTTATTTTGGTGACCAGAGTCGTGTGTGTGCTTTATTTTGTGGTAGGTCTAACTTAACTGCCCTTGAGAATGTCTTGAAGATTTCGTACTGTTATTAATGAACGCGTTGCGAGTGTTAGGAGTGTTTGCTTCTTTTTTTTTATTTGGCAATTAACTTCCAGTTTTTAAAATATGCCTCGAATTGGCACCAGTTGGAAAGACATGTGGATTAATCAGTTAAATTGTATGTTTTCAGTTGTTTTCATTTGATATTACACAAGTATCTTGGCAAGCATATTGCGAGACATATTGCCTCGGAGCGAAGGTTTTTATTCTAAAAGAAGAATTGTCGACCCTTCCTGCTGCACGCAAGCACCTAAATAAGTAAGTGACTTGTTAATGCACCTGCAAAATCTAACTTTTTTCTTCTTAGTTTTGTGTTGTGGAGGTGGGGGAAGGGGGTTGTGCGTTGTGTCCCACTATTTTCTGACATACTTCCACCACGTTCGGAAAGACTCACCTTTACCAATCTTCAGTCCGGTAACTGGCGAAAGCTGCAGCAGTGTTGCTTTATATCTAAGGCTGGGCCGATCGGCTCTTTTTCATCTGAGCCGATCTTTGAAAGAAAACTGGCCGATAACTGATTTCAATTTCCAGTTAACCGAAATCTCTCGTACTGAAGCCCGTATTTCAAGAAAATTTACTTTAGAAATCAATATTAATGCGCACCATAAGTATTCAAGTATATCAGCTTAAAATTACACATGCTGAAATCATTGCAACGGTCAAAACAGTTTTAATATAAAGGCTGAACCAGTTGGCGCTGTCAGTAACAGTCAGTGGTCCAATGCAAACAAATCATGAAAATAAGGCTTAACACTAGAATCTCCTGCTAAGAAGAAACTTTAAAAACCACTCGGTATATAATAATCCCAATTTTCTAAAATTGCTGTAGACTTGCATTGCCTTATAAATGGAGGCTTTATTTTTAAACATAAAAACTCCGTTATCTTCACATTTTGCCTTTAACTTTTTAAATAGTAAAAGATAATAACGTAGGGTTTGAACCATTGGAAAGCTGGACAAAGAAATCTGTCGGAGAAGGGAAACTATATTCTGTTACCAATATATTTGGGTTTTATTTGCTGGTCCCAATTTCTGCAGATACTGCAAATAACGGTAAAGGTCGAGATCGGTAATTAGGAACAGCCCAGCCTTATTTATAACTAGAGATGCACCGATGTTAGCATCGGAAATCGGCCTTTTTTGGGCTACATCGGTCATCGGAACATCGGCATCGTTTTTAGGCAGCAGATTTTAAAACATCGGAAATGCACAAATTTATAAATCATTTTGTGACAGATGTGCTTACAACTAATTTCTAAGAGCTAAATTTTAGGCCTACACAAAATGTTAATTTTATTTCTGAAATCCTCTTAATTATTTTTGACTCAATGAAAAATGTAACTTAGTTTCATTTTACTTTCTTAAACATCGGACCACAAGTTATCGGAATCGGATATAGGCCGATGTTTTTTCAACATCGGAATCGGCATTTGAGCACATCGGTGCATCCCTATTTATAACCACAAAAATAGTGCTAGTTGAAGGGTTAACCAAGTTGGGTAAATATCTCCAGAAGTAGGTAATTGTTAGCGTTATCCTTTATTCCCACCCCAGTTGTACAAAACATTTATTTGCAGCATTTCGGTTTCGTATATTCAAATGGGTTTTACTGTTGTCATTAGCTTCACCGTATGTTCGCTGCTTAGCTGTTCAGGCTAAAGTCATTATCGCCCAAACACACCAAAGGCTGGACTTGTTGGCTGCGCTGTGTCCCTGACTGTGTTTACGTTAAGTTTGTTACCGCTGGCAAAAAATGCAAGCCCCTGTGACACTCTTCTAATGCTGATCGGTCTGTGAGCAAGGTCAACATTAAACAACTGCCGCTCAACCTGAAAACGCACAACTGTCTACAAACAAAATCGTTATACTACTATGTTGTAACGAACCAAGTATTAGATCATCCAGACATTTGTTTTTCCACTTTCTCATACTCTAACCTCGTAGCATCGTACAGGGTAGAATGCCTATGAACTTTGTTACTGTGCTCAAAATCCATCATTATCTGGCAATGCCGTGTTTGATGTCGTTTGGTAAGTGATTCGCTGATACATACGACCAGCACACGGGGATTTTTCAAACTAATACAGACACACATCACAAGCCTTTGTGCACCCCCAAGGCTATGGTGCCGTGACAACTGACGAACCTGTGTTATGTGGCTATTGAAAGAAAACAGTCGAACTGAACAGGGCAAGGAACTTGCTGTCAAAGAGCAAGCCGCAATTGTGTTGGTGTGGGAAGGTGTGCAATGAGCAAGAAACCCTAAACCTTTATTCAGCAAATTTGGCACATTTGAAACAGAAAGCCACTCTTGTATAGTATTGGTTGAACTACTGTTACAGCGTAATTGATTGTCACAAATTTTCAAGAAATCGTTACTTCTTCACACTGCCTGGCGTAAAAATTCAAACACTAGTGGTAGTTGAGTGCATTTGTGTAAAAGGAGAAGATAATAATTTGAATCCTACCTTTTTTAAATGTTTAATTTACTTTTTTAATGTTCCTTATTTTGTTAACAGGATGCTGATAATTTCCCACATCTTCAACTTGCTCAAACTGCTGGTCATCTGGCGCTTGTTGATTGCGCGTTCTGCTACAGCACGCCGTGTTTACGTCTTCTTACTGTCGCTGGCGACACGGCTTTTCCGATTGCTCCCGCTTCAATGGCGCTCATGAAGATAGCTGTGAGAATTAGCCCTAGGGCCACTTTTTTTTATACATACCAAACTTCCAACTGTCTTAAGCACTCCCTCATCATTTTTTTAACACAAAAAAAAATGTGAACTCTGCGAACTCTTCTTAAGTTTGCCCCCTTTTCCCCAATAGTAGCGTTGCCTGAGCGCTGCAAAGGACATGACAGTCGATTGAGCGCCTTTTTCAAGTCAGTGTTGCTGCTAAAATGCCAAGCCAGGAAGCGAAGTGTGCTCTAGCATTAATAGTTCTAACTGCCTGAAAACTTAACAGTCGTAGTTAACAAGTGTAAATGTGTATTCCGCAGGTTGTATGCACCTCAATTCATTAAACAAATATTTCTGGGGATAACAGAATCGTTTAAAAGAAAATATTTTGTTTTCTAAATTTATTGGTAAATTTCAACCTCGCCGTTGTCAACGAAAAGTGGACGGATGTTACTGGCTGTTATTTTCAAGGAAACTCGATGCAAAAATGAAAGATTAAAAACATTGCAGAATTGTGAAGTCGAGTTCCTACTGTCGAAGTAAGGCGAGATTATTTCATAAGTCAGAAGATGTTATGGCGACCACAGTGCAATACTTCAAGCGTGAAATTTGCGTTTTGCATAGACAATAAATGTATGCAGTCTTGTATCGGATCTTTCAGCTAGAGAACTAAAGTTCTAAACTTCATCTCTGTCGATACATGGACAAACCTTGTAGCAGTCTTTCACCAATAAGAATGTACTTATCATTTGCTGAACTAGTCGATTGTTAAATCAGCAGGCGCCAAGCCGATCTAAAGCGTAATGAAGCGGTCAAATTCAGTTTTGAAATATTGGCAACTTTTTTATTCCACTTTTTTAAAACCCTACAGTAGTTCTAAAAATCTTTTGTGCATTGTTCTGCTGCATGGTTCTAGGGATGTCTTAAAAACAAAGAAAGTCATATTTTCACGCTATCGGTTGTAACTTTCAAATAAAAAAAAGAACTATCAACTTTGTTATTGAACTATTGGAAAGCTCACACGTTTTTTAAAAAATTAAGTAATGGTGTATTGTAACGTTGTGAAAGTCAAAGTGTTGATTGGGTTTGTCTTTGAAGTAAATAGCTCATCAAACCAACCGCCATAAGTTTGGTTTGGTAATAACTTGATGAGTGTTAATAGATTTGTGGTGTTAATCAACGAAGCAATGCTGGTCACGTTGCTGTGTCGACTAGAGCCCTTTTGAGCAGGTTTTAAATAATGGCGGCGTTGGTTGAAGTTTAACTTTAAATTAAACTTGGTAGTAATATAAAACAGATTTTAAGTGTGCTTTTTGTACACTGTTCTTAAGGTGTTTTGAGAGGTTTGAGTCCTTCGCATTTTGAATGCTTTAGCCTGCTAACCATTTTTGTGGGTCGTAACAGAGTCGATGCATTTCTTTTTGTCGGGGTGAGATCCCACACGTTATTGTGGTGTGGGCGGATTTGGAGGTCTATTCCGTTTTCATGTCGTTGGCAATAAAATAAAGAAAAAAACTTCTCGGATAGTTCGCTACTTTATTCCGAGAAATTTTGTCCTAGTTCTTAACAGGGAAAGTGGACGTGGTTTCTAGTTTTTCTCTGATTATAACAAAGCAAATTCCTTGTTTTGTATTCATGAGCATATTTACCTTTATAGTATTTTTTTTTCTCAGAAAAGAAAAAATGAACTTCGTGGTCAAACCGTTCACTTCTACAATTTTGTTAGTAGTGTTGTATTGACTTTTCAAGTAACTGTTCCAGTAATTGACTGCAGGGAACGATAAATAGTTGGTGTAACTTTTAAAGTGCTCAAAAACAATACCTGTAGAATGATAAAAAGTGAGTTTTGTATTTGTAGCAAGAGTTAATTACAGTTTTGTCTCGTCTCCACAACTTGATCGGCTGTTGTTAGGCAAGGTCCACATCAAATGAAGGGGAGAATCTTAGCCAATGTTTGGAGTTGGGTAATAATTGCGGAAAAAAAGGTTGCTACGTTTAGGCTGGTCCTTGATGTCCAACAAATTTGGTCTTTTAACGACGTTCCATATCTTTTGCCCGTTAGGTGGCCATCTTTTAGTCAGGTCTTTGAATCGCATGAACGAATAGCTTAGAATTAAATTTACGCCACTAATACTGATGACGCGTTGCATTTAGGTCTTAAAAGACGAATGAATTTTAAAGTTCAGCATATAGTTTAAACAGTTCACTGCGTACCATTTTTTCCCACAGAAAGTTCTGGTCAGCTTTAAAAGACTTGTTTTTACCATTTTATGTCGACAATATTTATCCAAAAGTAGTCAAAGTTTATTCTGTATTAATCTTTAATGGGTAAAACATTTTTTTTTTGTCTATAAGCTTCTAGAAGCAACCGATCTTCCACTAAGCATTGCTTGGTGGCTATATTGGCTTACAGCTATACTTTTGAAAGACAGTTCAGGTGAAATTTCAATATTGTTGCTAGGGTTAATCACTGTTTTCAATCCCGGGCAGGGGTTGAAATTCGGTCTAAAAAGCGTGCAGGTCGCATAGGTAAAAGACGTCCTTATTATATTTATGCAGGTTGTTATGGATTCTCGGCGATACAAACTCAGTATTAGGATTTAAATTTGTACCTTGCCAAAATTAAATAGTTGGACAAATTTTTCTTGTACTGAGTCGGGATTTAGATTTTGTCTGCCACATAACTGTTTTCAATTCTGCCACTCAAAAATGGCTGTACAGTACTCTCTAAAGGGTGGCGGAGCATACGTGATCGATTTTTCCATGAAAGCTCACAAAGGATGTCGTTACCAGTTTGTGATTGCCTTCAGTCAAAACATTTCAGGTAATGCGGCTTACTGCGTATATTTTGTCAACAAGTTACCATAAATTGTTGTTCCGTATTTGTCTTACTCCATCACTAATTCACATGCAAATTTAATGATCTTAACCCTAGAGCCAACCGTAACTTGTGAAAAAAAGAGGCGTTAGAATGTGCACTTGCTCAGATCGTTATACAAAACCGTACGTAGTTTAATCTACTTTGCCATTAATAAATAATTGTTAAATGCCCCTCCCGTTAATATTTTAGGTTGCATCCCCCCACCACCACCAAAATAAAAAATATAAGCCCCTCCCCGTAACAACTAAGCGATTTCTGCAAATTTTGGACTTAAAATATGATGGTAATAGCTATTGAACCTGAACATGTCGAAGCTAGAAAAGATGTCTTGTCAACTCTGATCATTAAACTAGTATTCATTTAGACTTCTAAACCTGAAAGACATTTGTTAAAAAGTTAAAACTTACTGAGCATTTACGTATGTGTATGGTGGTGCTAAGGCTCAAGATTTCGTACATGGTGGTGACCCGACAGTTGTAACATGATGTCCGCTTAGCTGGCAAATTTCATGTCTTTGAATTGAGTACTGTTGAACTGACATACAATAGAATCTCGGTAATCCCGACTCCTACTTTTGGAAAAATTGTCAAAAGATTTGAGTTTTTGTCAAAAATAAGACATCAAGCTTGTTTTACTTTGGTTTCGGGAAGGAAGAAGGTTCAAAATCATGTCACCCATTCCGCCAACATAAAATCCTACACAAATACCGTATTTCCCTGAATGTAGGACGACTCAAACTTAGGACTGAGTAGCATTTTTGAGCTTGCATATTCAAAAGAAATAAATGGCTGCGATTTAAGACAGGTGACTTAAGCAAGGCTTTAGTAAGGCTTGGTATTACATTTATTAGTTTGTATACTAGTAAATTTACCTGGATTAGAAACCCAAAATTGACATCTTCGATTTTGGACTGCTTACTTGGGCCAATTTCAAAATATATTTAGTTTTTGCTAAATAATCCAAAAACTATTGGAGTAACTGGCTTGAGATCAGCACCATTGGACAGCTCTTGGAGAAATTATTCGAATAGTGTATTCGAACATCAAAATCAGACTAAATTTGACAGAGTTATGGATTTGCGCGCGAGTATAAGCTGATGCTGCTTGTTTAATGGTTTCAATTTGGAAAAAAGGACCGTCTTATATTCGGGGAAATACTGTAAAGTACTATAATTGCTTTTCTTTTTTTTAATGTAAATTTAGTTATTCAACAAACACTCCTTGGTCCTAAATCATAAATTATTTCGGACAATCAAAGTTTGACTGTCCCCTTTATAAAACAATAAATATGTGTATAATTAGGAATGTCTTCAAATTATGGTAACTAAGTGCCAACGCTCACCGTTGTTTAACCTAAAATTAGCATGTTACGAATGGGTTTTGTAAACAGTTGTACATTTCTTTTTTTGAATTTTGATGCAGTGTTGACATGATTGTGTGAAGAATAAAACCTCACGAGATGATGTGAAGAAATTTCATTGATAGTGTGACATAACTTCTGGCACATCGAAATCGTTGCACTGCAACTAATCATGGTTTATTTAAAAGGAATTAATTAATGGTCGTGATTGTACGAATTGGTCACCGTAGACTTTAGTTAGAGAATCTTGTTTGGAGTGGATATGGTTCAACAGTGGATTGTTTGTGACTAAACGAATTAATTTCTGTTACCATACGTAAAGGTGAACCTGGTTTACTGTTTAATACGAAAATATCTCTGATCTCAAAACCGACTTTATAAGATGAAGCAATTTTTTTTTATTATAGGGCGAAAGAGGGGATGCATTGCTATAACAGGCATTTTAAACACTCGTTCATACGAAAAAGAAGATATATTTTACATGATTTTGTCCAACATTTGTTGCTACATGCAATTTCCGAATGCTTTTGCATTAGTTTGTTTTCTTAGGTTTCTAATGATCACCTAAGGACTAACCTTCAGTCTCAAATGGAAAACATCTGATCTGAAAATATTTTTTCGTTGGGTTCAAACAGTTCTGAAAAAAGGCATCTATTGCAAGAAAAGTTAATTTCAAACCTGTTTACTCTATTCTTTTTGTGTTAATTAGGAATTAAAGAGTGTTTATAATAGTCTTTGTTATGTAAGTATTAAATTGCCTGAATCGCCCTGTAAAAAGTGGACCTAATATGTTTTGTATATTTTTTGTGTGATCCAACCTTCGATAAAATTCCATTGGACGTTGTCTTGACTAAGTCATAGGACCATGTTTTTAAACTTCTTTGTAAGGTTAGCGACGATATGTAAATGAAATGCAATCCCATGTACGCATTAGCTCGCTGACAACCCTTACACGGTTGTTTTCCCAAGGCCCTGTTCAGACGAATGTTTTTCTCAATTGAGTGAAAAATGCGTGACCAACACTGAAGATGTCGCACGTCCCTGTTCAGACCATCGTTTTTCATACGCATGTTCGGCTGTTAAAGATCACTTTGCCAAAGAGTACATACAGGGAACAGCAACGGTACACACTCCCCCCCCCCCCCACGCCATGTGTATCTTTACGTACTTGATTACTCGTTGCCCACTGTTGTTCGACAAAGGAGTGTCTGCAGCCATTTTACAAGCATGAGCTTGTACGACTTCAGACACCGGCACTTGTACTGTCTAATACCAAAGTTTGGTCAGTTCTCCAGCATTTGTGGTGCAACTTTTAACATTTGCGTATCGGGGTGTGGGGAAAAAAACCTCGTCTGAACAGGGTAAATGTGGTCTTGGTGAAGTAGGTCGATTCAGCTCAGCCCCTCAATGTGCTTGGTGCAGGTTTTGTAAATACGAGTAGTGCATTTCATTTGAATGCTATTTGGTGAATGGAAAAATTAGTCCGCCAACACAGCATTAATGTGGCGCCGCTATCGACGGGATTCAAACAAGTTTAAAGAAAAAAAAGTATAATTTTATTTATGTGAACGAAGTTAGAATTAAATTGTATGAAATCTCAATAGTGTATTTAATTGTAATAATAAAAGTTTATGCATGTTCCTGTTAATTATGTTTTCTGAGAATTTTTCTTTCTTTGGGTTTATTCTGAGGCCCTACACTGTACTTGTGTCCACAGAGCACGTGACTCGTAGACTGACGTACCGTAAATCGTGTATTAAAAGCCCAGTTGAAGCTGAAGCCCACCCCCTAAAATGCTGTAAAGTCAAAATCATGAAATAGTGGAGTTGAAGCCCACCCCTCAAATTGTCGTTTTTCTACGGAAAATTACCTAAAAGTTATATGATGTGAATAAAGATAGTACTGCTTGCTATGTTTACTGGCCCCTTCTCCCTCCCTGTAGTAATAGTGGACTCTTCCATTAGCTCCTCGAACCTGCACAAAGCCTGGGCATCTCTCACCTAAGCCTCCTCCCTTCTTCACAGCAATTAAAAGGATGTAAAAATTAGTCTTTCAGAGATCGTTCAAACGCTTCGAATTTTCTGTAATAGATGTCCAGAAAGGTTCGAAAATTGACAATACTTGATTTAAAGCCCACCCCCCTATTTTTCTCAAATTAACTGTATAAGCTCATGGGCGTTTAATCCACGATTTACAGTACAATTATTATCATTGTTCCATGCTCTGCCGTCCGCTTGGTGTGCTGCGCATGTATCCCCCCAAGCATCAGTGTAGTTTAAACGGCAGACTCTGCTACATGCATCATGTCTCAAAGTATGCGAAAGGGAGTTCAATGTTTCACAAATGAAATTTATGAAGAATAAACCAATAATGATGAAACACGGTTTAAGCTCGTCGGGCAACCGAGAACCCCCGAAACATCCAAATCAAAAGTAAGGTAGCTACAGAGTAAACTGGCCCGTGTACACAATAAGGGGGACATAACGTACGTTTTATGTCACCTTCGTAGATTTGCAATTTTCTCAACCAATATATTGAAATGAAACAGTAAGTTAGCACACGAGCTTGAATCACTGGGCTTGTTGCCATGTAGGACCCCTTCTTATCAATACCACCTACACTGCACCTCTGTCATGCCATGCCTATATTCTACCCTATGCTATGGCCTGCTATGCACCTACTTTACACCCTTTTTCCAGGGCCGGGCTGATAAATACAGCTGCTTCCCCATCACTTATGAGGAGCGTAAATATCCCATTCCTTACAGCAGAAGCACAACACTGAATACAAAAAGAGTCGAGATACTCAAATATTAAAGTATTATAATCCAGGCAAATTTTCGACAGTCCGGAGATTGCTGCAGATGGTATTTAGACAGCCTACTATCTTCTTGCTGATCTTGTGTGTGGTTTAGAAATCTGGCCAGTTTTCTAAACCACAAACATGATCGGCGATTAGAAGACAGTCGGCTGTGCAAATACCATCTCCAGCAATCTCGGGACTGTCGAAAATTCGCCAAGATGTTAATATTGAAAATACGTAAACACATAATTGTACTGTGAGAGTTCGGAAAATCGAAGCACAAAAATAAACACACTATCTCACAACTAGAAGGAAATCAGTCCAAATTTCCGCGGAATTTGTGACAGTTTACCTGGAGGATGATGAAACACATCTCCCAACTGTCGAAAATTGGTGGAAATTTGGACCGATTTCCTTCTAGTTGTGAGATTGTGCGTCTTTATTTTTGTGCTTCGATATTTTAATATCTTGAGTTTTTTTGAATTTGCGTAGTGTTGTGCTTCTTCTGTAATGGCTTAGGGATTTTAAAGTAAGACAACGAATATTTAAAGAAAATCTGATCCCTTTTCTCAAAAATATCATTTGCATATCTGTTGAATCCGTTTCCGATAAAGTAAGCTTTTCTTACTATCCTTAAAATAATTCACTTTAGTTAATGGTTACTTACATAGCTTATTTAATGGTCAAAATGCCCGAAATGCGAAGCTTTTCGTAGCTCTCCCACCAACCGGCATCCCAGCCCCCCCCCCATTTTCCCTTAATGCCCCACTTCCCCCCCCCCCCCCCCCCCCAATCGCTTGGCCATCAACACAGTGCAATCGATGTTGGTTTGCTCTGCAGTTTTGAATTTTTTTTTAAACACCTGCGAAACACCTGCAAATTACGTACTGGAAGAAGTCGTTGAATGCTCCCACCTTAAAACCTGCCGCAAGTGCCATAACTGTGACTTTGAAGAATCCTTGCAAAATATGTCTTCAACATATCAACCACGTATAAAATCCTGAAAACGTGGCGTAAATCTGACCAAAAAGCTATTCAGTGCAAACGATCTGTTTCTCATCAAAGTTTGCTTGACAAAACGTATTGGTACTATTTTTTGGAAAAAAACGGGACAGAATGGGCATTTTGAGCATTAAATAAAGCCATTAAAGGTACACTCCCGCCTGCCTTATAACCGCCATCCGCAGATAGCCAGTTGCGCATGTTACCATCGCACCGTTTCACTAGATTTCTGCATAGTGATACAAGGCAAACTAAGATAGCAGCTGCATTCTTCGCAGCTACTTTCTCAGTTTGCCTTGTGCATAGTAGGCGAAACAGCACGGCTGCAAAAATTGAGTCGTCGCAAACCGGAATGATTTTCGTATTTTAACATCACATTTTATAATGTTTTAGGCCGTTATCTTATAATGTTTCTTCGGCGATCTATTGACATAAATAATTTTAATTTTTACCGCTTTAGTCCTTTAGATTTTTGACCTCATGGCAATTGTTAACAAACGATTAAAAATTAGTACATGCACACAAACAGATTAAAACGTCACGGTTATTGTAAGCGCGCAAAGGATCATGTAATCGTAGGATGCTATTCAATTAGTTCCCAATACTCATCAGAAAATTTCCAAGACTCCACATTTTATAACAGATTTTTGAAGGGAATGACTAACAGTAAGTAAATAGAACTTTGGGGCCGAACTTTATGTAAAGAATCGAGAAAAATGGCGCTAGGAGGAATGTACCTTTTCACTGAAGGTAAGTATTTTAGGATAGTAAAAGCCAATTTCTAGTTGCCACTGAAAACATCAATTTGCCAGACTACCTGGTTGAAATTGGTTTTTATTGCCTGACCGAAAATCTACATTACTGCCTTTTATGCATTCTCCTCCTTAGCATGCTCAAAACCCTAGCAAAACTTGTTAGCTTCCCTGCCAGGCTCCTAGTTGCCATATGGCGCATGCGCGGTGCAGGCCTATAAAAGCGTTCGATCACTTCATCGTCGTGAGTTGTGCAAGAAACAGGGCTAGTGTCAAGAATGGATGCTGTACGTGTCAGGGGCGAAGGTAAATGAAGCTAAAATTGAATAAATAGCTCACATCACCTCAACGACGGTGGGAAGGCTGTCAAAGTCCATGGTGCCTTATCTTCTTGCAGAACCTGGAAACGGGCGCAGGGCGTCAAGAGGCTGATAAAGATGCAGCCAGGATGTAGAAGGGGCCTAGGAACTAGATGTGGGCGCCTGTGACTGAAGGCCTTAGCGGTTGTCGGGGAGATTAGAACTCGTGAAAAGTGAATAGTCAGTGTACGCTTGAACAGAGTGTTGGTCAGATGGTTGGGCCATTGCGGGGATAGAGAATCGTCCTCGTATGGCGATTCTTACAAAAAGAATTACATCGTAACTGAAAAGAGTGAACCATTGAAGCACAAAGACCGGTCAGGGCATAGAAGAGGACCAGTGCTTGATCTGAATCTGAATCTATGTGATGTAAAGTGGCACTGGCAGTGGCTCATCCTGGAATTTTGTGTGAAGGGGGAAAAAAATGCATTTTTAACAATTTCTGTAATTTTTCGTGCTTTAAGAAGCTTAATTTAAGAAATTGTCTTAACGGCAACAAACTCCTTATTTGTTCAGCTTGGATGTAAATAATTTTTCGCACAACAGATAGGGAGCGGCGTGGATGAGGGAAACACTGGGCTCGGGAACGAATTCGTGTTAAGAGCACTGTGATATAAACCAACGTTACGTACCCTACTTGAGACAAAAAATTCTGATGTCAGTAGAAAAAAAATCGAGGTTCTTGTAAACTTGTTCCATTTTACAGTTAAGTCTCGGATCTTGGGAGGGGCAACTGCTGCCCTTTGCCCCCCCCCCCCCCTTGGTGTGCCACTAATGGCAGGTGGGATGCCTTGCACGTCAATTAAAGGGGTCGAAACAAATATGGGACCGACTTCGTGCTGGACTGAAGGGCTGTCGTGATCTCACGGGGACCTAAGGTGGCCTGTCTCCTCCTGTGTATGACCCATCCATGGTTGTGGCCTGAGAATAAGAAGGCGATGTGACTTGTGCTGCTGGACTGGGATAAGGGGCCGACTGATATCTCGTTGTCAACGGTGGATGACTAGACAGGGCGTGAAGACTCTCGGAGTGAGAGTATAGTGACGTTATCAAGGTAGATCCGTTGAAAACAGCCAATCGAGGCCGGATTTCGGAAGCGACCGAGAATAATATGGCCGCCCGCTCAATGATAAGGGTGAGTCCTTCTTAGTGTTCTTGTGACATGCCCAAGCGTCTGTCGCAGTTCTCTAAGTCTCTCCCGGGAAAATGTGGCGTAAGAGAGGACCAAGGTACAGACACCAGTGTTGATATGGTCGGGTGGACAGTTGGTGGCCTAGGAAGGCGGTTCTCGGGGACGATTGAGAACAGTTTCAGCTGTCTGTGTGATGATGCAAGTTGCTTCTAAAGGTGTGCGCCTGTCGTTGGAAAGGAGAGTAATGTGTGACACGAGGGTGGTGCCTGCCGTGTGGGGACCAGCAGATCTCGTTAACGAAATGTGAGCTGTAGCCCAACCGGTCGTAAAGGTGGTGAAGAGTCGGTCGCTGAAGGAACTTAAAGAAAATGCTGGCAAGTGAATGATAGCCTGGGATGATTCGTAGCAGCGGTGGCTTGGGTGAGAGAAACTAACCACCCATTGGTTGCCGGAACGCGGCTAGTCGTAAAAACAGTGGCCGTTGGGACGACAAAATGGCAGATGGTGGGCCATCATTGTGTCAAAGGCACGGTCAAGCGCACAAAGTGTATTGAGGCAGCTGTCGGATTTATCTGTAAGGTACAATGGTTGCAGAATGATCTGGGACTAAAAGAAATTCCTGAAGGAACCGGAGACGTTGGAAAGGGACCACTAGAATGGGTGGCCTGGAGGCAAACTCACGGGAGCGATAGATGGCCCATGAAGGAAGGGAGCGGCGATCGCAA
>JAHWFP010016518.1:0-13287 GCA_023313725.1 Lithobius niger | reverse complement strand
CAAACCCCTAATCTAAATCTTGTCATACATCTGTACCTCCTGCAAAAATTGAAAAACACCGGACAGGAGGACAGACTTATCGCCCAACTGACGCGCAATGTCATGCGGAAGATGGAACCGACGACGAACACCATCAAGATGGCGACAATCAACAAGTAAGTGCCGGACCGTAAGTGGCCGTCGACACCAAGAACATTCAGGAGGGTCAACCCCCCGCAAAAGGAAACAGTGAGTAAGTCGGGTGTGACCAATTCGCAAACGGACCAACACAACCTCCTCACGGCGACTGCGGCGACACGCCGAGTGCCACTCCTCGACAGTGCCTTTAATGGCCCGTAACTTATTACCGTCCTGTCTGTCCCACAAGGTTTGCCAAAAAGCGTGTAACCTCAGACGCAGAGTTGGAAAGGCATCTGAGGGAACAAGGCTGAGATCCCTACCGAGAGGGCCAGAAAGGGCCCCTTTCGCAGCAGAATCAGCTTGTTCATTCCCTGCTATCCCAACATGGCCCGGGATCCAGCAGAAAAGCACGGTGGACCAAGGGCTCGTATTGTTCAGTTTATCTTATCACAGATGCATACCATGATTTTTTTTATTTTAAAATGTAAATCAAATAAATCTTAGTAGGAAATTACAAACTCTACCACTTTTTCGTGGTCTGTATCTCTGGAGGCCCCCCTTTAGGGCCCCTAAGTCAAGCATTCTTCAAAATAATGTAACCCCGTCTCAAATTGATGGAATTTCGTAATTTTTTTTTAATTATCCGTTATGAAATCTACTTTGTTAACCTAAGTATGATAGTTTGGCTGGGAAATGGGAGTAAACGTGAAATATTTGATTTTTGACATAAACTTTAACGTTCACTCACGAATTACTGCAGTACTATTGATGTTTACCAAAAATGATATCAGAGCGAAATTAAAGTTTCTTTATCTTTCATTTGACATAGGCCTATAGAAAAATGAATTCCACTTCTTAGGCCGGGAAATACGTAATTTCAAATGTTTACCTACAAGCAAACAGTATTACTTGCAAGAGCCAGAATCTTCTTTCCTAATAACAGTATTTTTATTTTTCCTACCAAAGGTATTCAATTTTCCTAGCAATATTATTTATCTTATGATTGCGATTAACGGTATGTATGTACCGGTATATGTAGTATGGAACATGTAGGGGGTATGGATGTGTGTATGTATATAAGGAGTATGAAGCATGTAGTAGGGGGTATAGATGTAGCATGTATGCATCATGTATGGAGTATGGATGTTGCATGTATGCATCATGCATGTATGTATGTCTGCATCATGCATGTATGCATCATGCATGTATGTATGTCTGCATCATGCATGTATGTATGTCTGCATCATGTGTAGTTTCATCATTTGCTATAGTTCTGCGTGGAAATAAACAGTTGCTATGCTACAAAAAGTGCGTTTAGGGTCACCAACGCCCGTGGGTTTGTCCGAGAGCGTTCAATAAAAACTACAGACACATATGAAAGACATAAAACGCATGATAGAAATACAATAAAATGTAATGACTAACCAATATATTCAAAATATTCACACATATGTCGTACAGTTTGCTTTAATTTCGCTCTAATATAATTTTTGCCAGAAATCAAATTTTTCCACGTTTACCAGGCAACCTGGCATCATACTTAGAGTAACAATCCGTTTGAATAAAATTGAAGCAGATTTCATACCGGTTAATTAAAAACAATCAATCCTATCAATTAGGGATGGAGTTATGTTACAGAACTTTGAAAAAGTTGTAGAGTCTGTCGTTTCCTACTTGTATGTATTTTATTTACATTCTAAAATAAAAAAAAAAATCATGGTATACGTTAGTGATAAGAAACCTAAAATCGAGGCGTGTTTTTAATAGTCGGCCCACAGCCTATTCGTCTTGTTACCGGAGATCTGACAAATTTATTTATGTTAAACAATTTGCGTCAATTGTTCCCCCCTCCCCCCGATCAAAGCTCCGGCCTAGACTGTGTTGTTGATTAATCTAATACTTTTATTTAAAATTCTTTCTTCCACATTAACACTGAAGAAGAGGTGGAGATGTGGATGACAAAGATGATGGAGAGATAACAAGTCCAAATAGAACTGGCCAAAAAAATTAAACGAGCAATGGAAGACAAACTTTTCCAAAAAAAGTTTTAAAAAGTTTAAAACAAGAAAAGGATAATGAGAACAAGAAGGAAGGAGACGCCCTTGAGTTATTTGGTAAACGTGTTCTTTTGGGGCACCGAAACCTGATGAATTTTGGCAAGTAAGAGCCCAAATGGAAACTGATAACTTGCTTTACAAATATACGTTAGAAATGTCAATACCGCAGTACGCTGCTTCCACCTCTCCTATCACTCGGGACTATGTGCCACTTGTATTTAGCCAATCTGCAGTGCAGCATATCCAATCGTAGCCCATGCCTTTTTTCTAAGGTCCTTCAACCAGCCAACAAAATATCTCATTCCGTAATAACCCATCACACCCAGTCCAGAATCCAATTAACCAATCCAACAGTTATAACATTTCTTCCAGGTCTTGCAGTTCAAGCCAATCTTCAAGTGTTTCGACAGTTTACTCAGAACATTGATTAAGTGTTTATTTTAATACCAAATAGTATAATACTCCACGAGCATGCACAAGTCTTATTTTGATTAATTATGATAGTCTGCCTCTTTTTTTCAGTGCCAATACCACGAATTAGTAAGCACAAACGAACTTGTGTTTGATGTTTAGGGTTAGAGGTGTAACAGCAAAACTGAACCGATGTCAAAATAAAAAGGACTGCAAACATACTTTATGTAAGGTATACAATACTGCAATGCTACTCTATTGTTTATTCTAGTTGAAACCTGAAATAAAGTTTCAAGAGCTTACACTGTACACTATGAAACTGTGTTCTGCAGACTAAACATTAGAGTAGCATTGTAGTATTACATACCTTAATCTTGCTTATGGTAGTTTTCTGATTTCCTATCAGTAATGTGTGATGCTAAGTTACCTAGTACATTACACCACTTATTGTTTATTTTATGGTATCGACCGTGATTGGGCGACTATTTATAAGCTGTTGTGTTATTCTTTTTTCCCCTCCTCTTATTTTGGAGGAACCAATATTTTTTTGTTTTGTGCTTTTAAGACTTCATGTTCGTTGGCGCCACCGTCCGTCACACGAAATGACTTGCCCTAATCCAATATGACACTTGTGCGATTCTTGGAGGCATTATGTCATCCCCCTCTTCTGTTACGTACTTGCAACACCAACCCGACCTCAACTTTATTAGGAATCATCACGCCTCCTTCCTACCTGGGAATTCGAGTACTTGACACAGCCAAGTCGACTGATGTACACGAATTTCGCAGTATTTTGCAATCTTGGATTACAGTGATTGCCCCTAGTTTGCCCACCCCTGTTATAGCCTGTATACTGCTGCCCCGACTAACCATCCGAGCATACCGACACGAGCTTCATACTCTGTAATCGAATTTTACGTTGGATACGTAGTGCACCGGCCTAAGACCTGTTTTCTCCCATTACGTGGATAGGACATTACGTCCCTTAGGTACATTTTTTTTATCCACCTTGTACCTCTACAACTTTCTTGTGGTTGGCCTAACCCCGTTCGTATTTGTGCTTGTGTGGCTTCCTATTCCCTCATGGATACGACGACGATGTGTTTCGAGGTTGACGACCAGAGATTTTCTTTTTTGTTTTTGTAATGAATAGCACTCGTATTACCGTTGCATTATGCCTTTCTATGGTTCTCGCACGGGCCGCTACTCTACCGACAGTCGCTGCATAGCCGCACGAGCTAGACAAGCTGTTGCCAGCCTATGACGGGCACACGATAATGCATTATTACATTCTGTTTATTTCCGTTCACCTCCACCTATTGTGCGCTGTATTCCTTGCATTCGGGTGGTGGTTCCCTGCCTGCTCCCCGCTCCGGAGATCAGCCCTCACCCGTGTTTTTTGGTTCGCCTGCGGACTCCGTACTCGATTGGCACCGCCGTGGTCAAGATTTCAGTGTCTCATCTGTGCGGAACTCCCCGATTACGATTGCACGCATTTCAACAGTAGGCCCTGTTCATCATCCTCCACACCCCACTGTGCCACGACGCCATAGTGTGTTCTGCAGACCTGTCAACGATTTGTCTCCGGATGACGGATTTTATATCTACATCTCCTGCATCAACAAACTGTGCGTGCGTTTCCCTGCACTTTGCTATTATTTTGACAACTTTGATTCAGCACCTCCACAACCTACCGTTGTTACACCTTCTTACCCAGCCACATCGCAAGGCCCCAGGCGCCACTCTCGCTGTGGACATATACCTACTAACGTGAGCGGATGGACCAGACTGGTTGCTCCTGCTGTTTCTAGCCCATCTGCCACGGCGACGTGCCACGTTTCACCCTCGCGAGCTGCTACATCTACGCCTCCGCCTTCACCTCCTCGTTACTTGCTGCGTATGGCCGTGGATTATATCCGGGAAGGTCTGCCAAGGCGCCCAAACGGAGACCATTACTGGCCATCATCTGTTCAGCCGACAACCCGTCAGGTGTTTATTGTCCGGTAGGGTTGACGATGTTTCCGGCGATGAAGATAGTGTTGTGCCCGACGTCGCCGTGAATGCCCGACCTCGCTATGACGATAGTTCATCTATAGACGATATTTGGCAGCTGGAAGCAATATCCCCGGCCTCCTTAACTCATCACCTGGGCCAGAGTAATTCTTGCTCCCACCCCCCATGTCTATTATGCCTGCCCCTCACCTTCGACGGTGGCCGACTTGCTTACTTTTTTTCTGGACGTTTCCTTTCCTGCTTTGCCTGCGTCTAGAACTTCCCTGTTGCGCGATATACCTGGCAATCGGAAGGATTCGGCACCGGGCCCCGACTGGCACGACAGCCCAGGCCTGGACAGCTTGAGAGCAGCGGTCGAGGCGTTGAGAATGCCTTTGTGCACTGCAGATGCGCCTCAGCCTCCTGCTACACCAGTGGCAACAGACGAAGACTAGACGTCTGCATCCGTCTCCTGTCAGGTCATATTAATATCTTATCTGTTTACTTTTTTTTTCCGACCTGTGTGAACGCACCGCTTCTGTTAGTTTTTTTGTTTGGTGCCAATTTTGTTGTTGTTGAGGTTAGTCTTTGGCCTTTTAGGATACCTACCTTTTTGTGTTCACCTTCCCTTAACATCGCGCTATTTGTCGTCACGCCCACATGGGCTCAGCTTCGCCCTCTAACCTCCCACGCCCTCGGAAGTGAGCACCAGGCCGTATTTAGACAACCAATAAATATTAATTAGTAGTGTGTGTAACCGTTCTGTAACACATCCATTGTAACCGTAACAGTCGCCTAGCGTCGGGAAGGTATATAAAGGCTCGTCGGAGGGGTTGAACGGGTTAGACAGCCGATGGCTCCTTGAGGAGTGGATGCAGAGGGGGTCTATTTGTGTCTTGAACGATGGTGCCATGACCCACTGCAATCTGGCCACAGGTAATTGGTCAGCGGTGGACTTGGCCTTTTGCTCTCTAGCTATCCCGGTTCACTTCACTTGGGCTGTCACAGCCGATCTGCATGGGAGCGATCACCTCCCCATTGTGTTGTCCACAACACAGGGGGGATCTGTTGCTTCCAGGCCAGCCCGGTGGGCGCTGAAACGAGCTGAGTGGTCAGCCTTTGCTGAGGCTGCTGTTTTCCAGCATGCGGTGCAGGACTTTACTGATGTGGATGAACTTTCAACTCATTTCACTGATGTAATCTTCGCTGCTGCTCATGCTTCTGTCCCGCGTACGTCCACACAGCCGAGACGGGTTCCTGTTACGTGGTGGACGCCTGCTTGCGGGCGGGCCATTCGGGCCTGCAGGCGAGCGTTGCGTACATTTGCGGTTAGCCCAACTACTGACAATTTTGTTGCTTTTAAGCGCTGTCACGCCCGTGCCAGATTTTTCATCCGTGAGGCTAGGCCTGCTTCGTGGTCGGCTTATGTTTCTTCGATCACGAGCTCCACGCCTTGGGGGGGGGGGGGGGGAGATGAGGCTTAATGGCGCGTCGACAGCCTTCTCAGCAGGTGTGGAGGAAGGTGCGCCAGATCTCGGGGAGGACCGTGCCTTCCCCGGTATCGCAGCTGACGGTGGCGAACGCCATGGTTTCATCTGTGCCGGATATCGCCGAATGTCTTGCGTCTGCATTTGCGCGGGTCTCGAGTGATGATCATTATGATACTGGTTTCCTCGGGATTAAGCATAGGATGAGGCTCGCTCTCTTGACTTTCGCTCCGACGGGCTGTATCAGTACAATTTGCAGTTCACCAGGCAGGAATTTGTTTCAGCTTTGTCCAAGTCGCATGACTCCGCCCCAGGCCCTGATGATGTTCATTATCAGCTGTTGAAACATCTGCCTCTTGCCTCCCAGCAGTTCTTGCCGGAAATGTTCAACCGTGTGTGGGCGGAGGGCTCTATTCCAGCTGTGTGGAGGGCAGTGGTGGTCATCCCGATAGTGAAACAAGGCAAAGACCCTACTTCTCCTTCCAGTTATCGCCCAATCGCTCGACTAGCTGTGTCTGTAAACTTATGGAACGGATGGTCACTGAGCGGTTAGTCTGGTTGTTGGAATCACAGGGATTCTTATCTGCGTCCCAGTGTGGCTTTCGACGGTTTCGGTCAACTATCGATCATCTTGTTGCCCTTGAATCAAATGTGAGGGAGGCTTTTCGCCTGCGTCAACATCTGGTTCAAGTTTTCTTTGACTTGGAGAAGGCTTATGATACGACCTGGCGTTATGGGATTCTCTGTGACTGTGGCTTGAGGGCTTTACGGCTTTACGCGTACCTCTCCGGCCGTTCTTTTCGCGTTCGTGTCGGGGCGACTCTTTCCCGCCCGTTTGTCTTGGAGAATGGTGTGCCTCAAGGAGGTGTTCTTAGTGTCATCTTGTTTGCTATTGGGATCAACCCCATTGCTCAGCAAGCTGCTGTTCCCCAGTCTTTGTTTGTCGATGACTTTGGCCTGCGCTTTCGGGCGGCTCGCATGCAGACCTGCGAGCGGCAGCTACAGCTGGAAGTTAACAAAGTCCAGACCTGGTCGATCAGTAATGGTTTCAGGTTTTCTCCGGACAAGACTGTGTGTGTCCACTTTTGCCGCCAACGAACACTGTACCCAGATCCTTGCCTGTACTTGGGACAGGCACAAATTCCTGTTGTCCCACAGGCACGTTTCCTGGGTCTGGTGTTCGATTCCAGGTTATCCTGGCTTCCACACTTGCGCCAACTTAAAGACAAGTCTTTGCGGGCACTTAACATCTTGCGGGTTCTGTCGGGTACTTCATGGGGTGCCGATCGCGCTGCCATGTTGCGCCTCTACCGAGCCCTTGTCCGCAGCAAACTTCATTATGCGTGCATGGTGCATGATTCGGCTATTGACTCGACTCTCCAGATGTTGGACACTGTGCATCACAGTGGCCTGCGTGTGGCGACTGGGGCATTTCAAACTTCTCCAGTGGTCAGCCTCGGAGCCACCTTTGGCCATTCGTCGGCAAAAGCTTGCCGTTCAGTATGCGGGGGGGGGGGGGGATTGAGGCTTAATGGCGCGTCGACAACTTGGTCATTAGCGCCAACCTCAGTCACAGTTCAGTATGCTGTGCGTTTGCGTGCTGTGCAATCCAGTTCTGCTTGGTCTATGGTTTTTGGGCCAGACTTGCGAGTCGGTAGACGCAGGGTGGGTAAGGGTGATTTCCGCGATAGGCTCCAGCAGTCCTGTCACGAGATAGCCTTTGAAATACCCTGTGTCTTGAGGCTTGGGGAGATGCCAGTGGCCCCTTGGCTTCTCCCAAGTGGCCTTTCATTTTCGCTCTGGCGTCCCTCCCGAAGGATTCCACTCTACCAGCAAGGCACTTGCAGGAATTCCGGTGGCTGTGGTCCCAGTACGCCGGTTATCAGCGGCTGTTTACTGATAAGTCGGACGTTGGCATGGCGTGTGCTTGTGTGTGTAAGGGAGTAACGATTGCCCATCGCCTTCCATCAGGCTATTCTGTGTTTTCTGCAGAGCTTTTGGCTCTTGGTTTGGCGGTGGAATAGATCCTTGACCTTCAGGGCACCCATTTCATTGTCTTTAGCGATTTCATGAGTGCCCTCGAGTCCCCCCCCATCATCGTTAAAGTGTTTAAAACAAGCTATATTTTGTTAGTTTCTGTTTACAATACGTACCACTGCCAATGATGATGAAGTTCAGTGCGAGGCATTTGTTTTCGAACGTTAGTAGGCTTAAAGTCTCTAAAAAAAAAAAGATGAGAGGATATAAAATGGTTTTTATCTAACATGTGGGGAGATAGGCCTACATTTCGTCAAAATAAAAGAGAAAGTAGGTCAGGTATAGCTCATCGAACAGCTCGAACTCTCGTCCGTGGCCGTGAGGCTTTCCCCTCACGATTAGCCTTGACAACAAAAATCGTGTGACAGATTGTGTGCGAGGCGAGGTGTTCGATGGAGGGAAATAAAAATACAAATTATACAATTCGTTAACTTGCTCAGATAATACGTCTCTTGATCACAAAAACGTTAAAAAATATATAAAAATAAACACTCCAATCTGGGGAGGCAAGGGATCTGACTAAGAATTGGGTAATAAAAAGTCGGACCAACAAACGTAAAATACCTGAAAAACAGCTAACAAATCGTACCACCATCCGGTTACCGGCAACACAAGCAGCCTGTCTTACGTCCGTCACTAGTCACAATTTGGAGTGTGTGAAATGACGTGTGTTAGTGGAATTGGAGAGTGTAGTTAAAATCCGTTATGGGTGGATATCACGTGGGCCAAAAGCACACCCATATTCGACCTTCGATCCATTTTATGCGAGCAAAAAAAAAAAGGAAAAAAGGAAACAAATGGACGAATAAAAAAAGTACATGCTGTTCCCAGACAGACCATTAGGACCACTTAATTGGGTGGCAACGTCACTCTTTTTTATGTCCCAGGTGTCAATGACAAAATCACATCCCCTCCACATACCATCACGTGCGTACAATCATAATCAGACTTCAATAATGACATTTTCAAATACCATATATGGTTGTTAACAAGTAAGGAGACGGGACCTAATGGCGCCGAGAGTCCAAAAAAAGTGGCTCAGGAGGCCATACAGGTAAAAAAAAGGCCTTGCCACTGACCCATGCCCAAATAGGGAAACCGAACCATCTTCTGGAATGCATCTAAAAAATTAATATGCCGACTAACGGGCGTCATTATTTTTTGCATTCGAGACCCTTTCCTAAAAAGCCAGACATCTCGGCCTCACCTGTCAATACCTAGTGATAAGGATACGTCAAACACCAGACAAATGGACGCCATTTACCACCCCCAGGCGACACGTCACGTAGACCAAAAATACCTGAGCAAAGACCGAATTATAAAAAAATAATAACCTTCCAGAATACAAATCGTGTACTTATAAGGAGTGGGATGAGTGAATAGCCTGAGGCATTAGTAGGAGGAGCCGTACTAAAAAAACGTAGTATTTTCATTGGCTGGAACGAACGTAACGTCATACGAAACTAGCCTCGGGCATGACAGAAGGTAGGCTTATCGACGAAACACTCATTAGTGATGTCAATCACTACGGCTAGCCAATTGGAGACCGTAGCCAGGTTTACAATTGTAAGTGTAAGAAAGGCGTACGATTCATCCAGTACATGTAAAGGATCCAAAAAAATAGGCTTTTACCTCCGACAGTACTAATCCGTCTCGTATAAAAGAAGAAGCCGACGTCCTCGCAGCTACAAGTCCTGGCCTGAGCCAGAAAGTGTACGTTTCGAGCTCCTGAAAGGCGTGTCCAGTTCCACTACGAGCGACCCTCAATGGTGAAAGGTAGGCCTATATTACTTTACGTTATTTTTCATTATTATTGAGTTCAAACCATGTAACTCTAAAATCATAGTTTTAGAATTACCGAGGTATACTCGTTGTCTGTGCGCGCAACTATTTAACAGACAAGGTGTAGACCGTGGTAACGCTAAAAGCGAATAAATAATGTAATTACAAGGTTCGTCCGACAACGGCGTTATTGTTTCGTAAGGTTAGGAAAAAATCTAAAGGAGGGTTCCCTTTTTGTTTCTTTCTTACATCCGTAGGCTTAAACCATGGCTGACAGTATAAGTAACAGCACGGCGAACACTGACATTACGTATTTTCTCGGCCAAGAACTATACGCTCAAGTGCAACCGTTTATGGGGAAACTGTACGTTCAGCTAAGAGAATTTATCGTACCATCGGCTGGGTTTGACGGCTGGTCGTAAAGGGGTGGCTCTCAGTCCTACAGAATGGTTGCAATTTGCTAAAGATTTTGACGAATTCAACGGAATTGCGTCCAATACGACCGTCGAGCAAGAAATGACCAGAGCCTGGTCGTACGGGGGACGATTGAAAGTAATAATCAGCCAGTCGGGGTCGACCAACAATGCGAAGTACATCTTCGAAAAACAAGGGGGAAAGTATATTGTTCTTAGCAACGTCAAATGCAAGGATTGCTCAGTTATGTTCACGTAATAACCAATACTCTGAAGGAAAAAATGAAAGATTTTGAGCAGGTCGAGGAAGTATGGATGTAAAAAAAAAAATGCCCCACAAAAAAAAACCGTAAAATGTGACACGTGGTTTTTATTTCTCTTTTTCCCATAGATATGACAAACATGTACTGCGATTCCTTTCCGTTGAGTGGTTGGAACTATTTAAGAATCCAACCGGAAAATCACTCGGTCACGATCGGTAAAATAGACGAAAATGATAAAACTTTGTACTACAAGCTACGCAGATCGACGACGCTGCAGAAAGACTTGGCTTTACTGCTACACGAAAATGCTGCAGTGACGGTTAAACGGGAAGGTTGCACCTTGACGGATTTAAGAAATTTCCAGGACTACTTAAACGATTTTCAAATTGTTCTGTTCGGGAAAATTGGTACCAAGTGTCAAACAGTGTTCGAAGGGCCGACTAACCAAAAACGAATTTACCTGTTTTGTTACGAAAATCATTTTGTAGGTATTTTGAAACCCCGCTTTTTGTCAATTTTTTCTGTAATACGTGTCTTAAACCGCACGCCAACAAACAAAAACATTCGTGCGAAAAGTACAAATGTGTCGCGTGCCACAGCCCTCGTTTCCGTTGTCATTTGAAAAAGTGGCTTTCCTGCGGGGTTTGCAATCGTTTATTCAGAAACCCAGATTGTCTCGCTCGTCATTACACGAAACAACCGCCATTTAAAAATGCTACTGTGTGTAAGTCGCTCTACAAATGTAAGGTATGCTTTCTAACCTACGTAGGAAACAGTAAAACGGCTCATCGTTGCGGGCAGCGGTTCTGTAAAGTGTGTAAAAAATGGTCGCATCCTGGTCACAGATGCCACCTCCAACCCCTACCCCAACCCCAGAAGAGAGAATGCGTACGGATCGCCGCTTACGATTTTGAAACGACTCAAGATAGACAAAGTAACGAACTCTTCGAGTAAAGAATACTACATGCGTAAAGTAAATCTTGCAGTTATTGACGTAGCGTGTACGTATTGTTTCGATAAAACAGATTGTTTAAAATGCGGAGTCAAAAGTAAGATATTTATGCACGGAGAGGAAACCCTCAACAAGTTTTACGAGTGGCTATTCGAAACTCACGCCCACGACACCAACACGATATTGACGGCGCATAATCAAAGTTCTTTCGATGGATTGTTTTTAATTAAATGGGCTATCGAACGTGGAATTAGGCCTACTGACATTATTTATTCTGGGGGCAAAATCGTGACCGCAAAAATTGAAGGAATTAAGTTAGTGGATTCCCTCAAATTCCTACCGCTTTCGTTAGTGAAACGTCCCGGCAGCCTAGGTCTAAATGAGTCTTTAATTCGTAAAGGTAGTTTTCTCCATCTATATAACCGTCCTGAAAACATGGAATACGAAGGCCCAATCCCCCCTCCATTGAGCGCTTATGATCCAGATAGCCTAGCGAGCGGAGCTAGGGAGGAACTAGTGGAATGGCACGACCAACAAAGAGCCCAGAATGTAGTATTTAACTTTAAGAAAGAATTTATTAAATATTGCTGCAACGATGTCACGGTTCTAATGGCTTGCGTTCTCAAATTCAGGCAATTTATCCAAGAAATGTGTCCTTTCCTGGAACCTTTTCACGACTGCATAAGCCTAAGCCATCTCGCAATGACGATATTCCGGACTATGTTTCTGAAAAGAAACAGTATACCTTGCATACCTTCGGAAGGTTTCCACTCAGAACGCCAGTATTCGAGGGAGTCTTTAATTTGGTTAGATTTTGAGGCTAAAAAACGTGGAATATTTATTCAACATGCCAACAATTTAGGAGAAAAAAAAATTGGTATGTGGCAAATACTCGGTTAACGACTACTGCGAAACCAATCGTACCGTTTTTTCGTATTTGGGGTGTGAAATACACGGGTGTCCTCGTATAACCAATAGACAACAACAATTGCCTTTCAGTCAGTTAACTGCTCAAGATGCGTATGACAAAAATATGATCAGACGACAGGCTTTGGAACAGATTGCAGGCGTTACTGTCCTCGAAATGTGGGCTTGTAAATTTAAAGAAGAAATGAAAACTGACTTAAGTTTCATCATTTGTACGTCGCCAAGCCAGGGAAAAAAAATTCTCATTGGCGATGTTACTTCTTTGTATCCATCTGTTATGTTACAGGAACGTTTCCCGGTCGGGCATCCTGAAATAATAACCGAATTCAATGGTAGTACCGATATCAGTAAATATTTCGGACTCGTCGAAGCTGTAGTAAACCCTCCCCGCGGCTTATTCATCCCATCACTACCTCTGAAACATGAAAATAAGCTTTATTTCACTCTGTGTCGGACGTGCGTTGACAGCCCGCCATCTCAGGGCCAGAAATGCGAGCACAGTGTAGTGCAGAGAAGTTTCAGGGGTGTTTTTGTTTCGGTCGAATTGCAGCATGCTTTAGCTGACGGCTATGAAATAATACAACTGTTGTCCGTGTACCATTTCCCTCAGTCCACGATTTACGACCCCAAAACGTGTACGGATGGCCTTTTTACTGACTACGAGAAAACCTTCTACGCGCAGAAGTTAGAGTGCTCGGGATACCCCGAAGGGATTGTAACTGTAGAACAGAAAGCTGCTTACGTGAAACTTGTAAAGAACAGTCAGCAAATCGTTTTGAACCCGGAAAGAATCAGAGATAGTCCCGGTGGCAGAACTATAGCGAAAGGCCTCTTGAATTCTTTGGC
>JAHWFP010016517.1:0-20485 GCA_023313725.1 Lithobius niger | reverse complement strand
ATGCATGGTTAAAAAGTTAGCATCACGATGACCTTGAAAATATGCGTTAAACTCAGTGATCGACACATGGTTAGTTAGCCCCCCGTTTGCCTACATACTATGCAAAGTTTCATTATCCCAACATTAACCATCTTTGATTGCCAAGGGTGACCCTTCCTTTCTGCCCCACACTATATACTTTGTAAAAGAAGCTAAAATGAAAGCCTATTATACAAACAAAACGAAAATACAGTTTCATTTATATTTACATATATTGATCAATAATGATGCTGGATTGCACAGAATATGCCATATAACACCTAATGGTAACGAACATAAGAAATGTGAAATGAACGAAACAAAGAAGTAATATAATTTTCTACCTTTTACAATGCAGAAAAATTGTTACAGTGACTACGAAACTCTTCAGAACAACAAATCTATTATTCATTCATCAAGTGCACACGTAGTATCTGCTTGAAAAATATGTGTTCATACTTAGTTTTCTACTGAGAGTAAAGCGAACTGTGTCAGACCAGGAAGATAATTCCAAACTTGAAAATACCCATGAGCAGAGCAGTTTTGCACCGAATTGAAATGAGTATTATAAATATTAGGTTTCTAAAAAAAAATAGGAATTCAGAAAGCTAAAGGGAAACTGGTCGGTTTCCAGACATAACGAAATAGCTTAATCGAAGTACGCCATGAAACCTCGAAATAAACCTCATTTGTACATTCTATTCATAATTATGTTTTTTTTTAAATGGCTTCCGAAAAACTATTCTATTCGAAAATAGGTTTCGTAATTCTTGTACACCAAGTTAGTAATGTTTTAGCTTCGTCTGGTAAATGTATTGTAAAAAATATTGAAAATGCCTTACTAACTATTTTTTAAGTATGCATATCAAATGCACACGTGAGTAATAGCAACTCTAGGGTTGCATCCGTTAGATCCAGGTCACATTGGGACTGAACACTTATAATATTGGTTTAAGATTATTTTGCTCGAAGTTGAGGAGAAACAAGTTTATCATTATTTGCTGATATTTGCTAATAAACTATCAGCTTCATTCATTACATCAATGATGAGATATATAAATGTACATTTTGTAGAAACCGGGCAATACGCAATCACAGATAGAGCCAAAATCATGTTAGGAACAAAAAGAGGTCATGAGGAAAAATCTAGAGTTGGCCTACATCAGGACAAATCTCTTCATAATTTTCGTCTGTCGCCTTAATTAAACATTAGGTACACAATTTTTAATCAAAATATAAAATAGTGTGGCCAGTAGCTGATGTGCTGGGAGCTCTTGGCCATTTAAAAATATTGAGTTACTTACAATGTTGACGGTGTCCGAATTCAGATATTTGCTGTATTACTAATTAGTTGTTCATTGTAGTTCCTATTATGAAAATGGTGTATATTCCGAAAATTTTAGGAATTTGGGTTTGTTAAATGACTAGTTGGAAGTCCATTGATGAGTTAGGTTTTTGCTTTTAAACTACGACCTCAAATGTTCTTTTAAAATTATTCCTGATTTATTTTGCATGTAATCCAGCTTATAGGTATTATATCATAATAATCATTTCACTTTAGGGCCAAGGTGTTACTTTATTGATGTTGTCATGGGAAGAATCATTTTACCTGAACTGTAGGCATAAGATGGATATTGTTTAAGTGTTGAAGGGATAGTCTTTAATTGGTCAAAACCACAAACATTTTTGCACGTTTTTATCAGTTGAAGAGGAAGAAATTGTTTTTCATAGTTTCCATGCAATAAAAAAAATATTTTTTTAGATCACTGATTAAAGCCATACGTTTTCTTTCCTGACACTACCTCTCAATTTTTCATAAAATAAGTGATATTTGAATATGAAAACTTTGTGGAATTCATCGACAAAGTCCAGATTTCATCAATATCATGTAAAGGTTAGATTTAGAATAAAAATAAATAAAAGGCTACTTTTAGGATTACCATATACGTCAATACTCTATGAGAGGTAGCGCTGTAGCGTGCCCAGTATACATTAAAATTATTTACAAATGTTAATACCATGAGAGCAATAACTTCATAGGTTAATGTGATAGATGGTAACGTTAATTATTCTAATAAATAGCTGATAAAAATTGTGATTCATGACGTCTATGTTTAAAATGTGGCTTGAATGCAAGATCTGCTGGTTAAAAAGTATTCAATAAAGAGTGCTCTTTGGTTTAAGCAGTGTACTCGTAGGGTAAGCCATCTATCATTTCGTTCTTCTACCAAATGTTAACTATGATGCAATACACAGCTGCAGTATTCCAGGTAATTGCACCCGTCTGTTTTAGAGTCAACGTAAATGCTGTAAACCGAAATGCACCTACTTTGGAATATGCAACCGTTGATTTGTTCATTTATTTTTGGGAAATCTAAGGAAAAAACTTTTCATTTTAATTTTCTGTTCTTATTTTCTTACATGCCCATGCACATGATTCCTATTATGTGTTGATACCGTATAACATAGTAAATGAAACATAGGTATTCAGTTGGGCCTCTTTAGGCTTCTTTA
The DNA here is from genome assembly GCA_023313725.1 of Lithobius niger. NCBI lineage: Eukaryota > Metazoa > Arthropoda > Chilopoda > Lithobiomorpha > Lithobiidae > Lithobius > Lithobius niger. The sequence goes on along the minus strand of JAHWFP010016517.1, from coordinate 17,953 downwards.
ACACTTTGAAGATTTTCGCATTCATTCCACAGTTGTAAATGATAATTAAATATGTGGGAAAATACTTTTTCTATTTTAGAGGAATCAAGGGCACTGATTTATGAATAATATCAGCTATATGTGTCACAGGATATTTAGTAATTCACTCACCTTAGTATGTAAGTTATTTTTTGTATCTGTTTGGACCTATGAAATAAAATATACCCAAGATTAACTCTTTAAACAATGTAGCACTCAAAAGCAAGTTTCCAATAGACATGCACAACAAAAGTTTCACTGTAACAGACAGGATGCAGTACTCTTAGTAACTTTGACGGAAAAATGCTGTGCAACTGTTGTAAAATACTGTCGGCTGCACATAAATAAAAAAATACTGTACACTGAAAACGTTTCTGTTACTGTCAGAATCACTTGTTCAATGTTGACAGACTTATTGTCTGTAAAAGCCATGTAAAACTGCTAACTGCATGAAAGCCACGAAATAATAAATTTATGATCAAAAACTTGAATTGTATTCTCTGTGTGTAGTATAAGTTCATGATACTTTAGAACATAACTACCGCACAGATCAAACTCCAACCAGATTATTACAGAAAGAAGCCGTCATATGCACTAAGAGCACAAACGTATCAACATGACCTAATAAGAGTTCGGAACAAAATACGAAGTTCTCATGTGGTACGTTAACAAGCCAAAGACAGCATAATTTTTTCTTGCAATGTGTAGCATTTTGTGGTTTTTTACAGGCATTGCCGAATGAAAAGTAGAATTCCAAAGACGTGGGCCATGTACCATATTACATCAGTACACAACCAAAAACGTTACTTAGAACAAAAAAAATGCTACTAAAACTTTGTAAGGTACGAGGGCCTTGTATAAATATTGAATTTCGTAGAGAACTGTAGGAAGTCTATCATTCATCATCATTCCATTCCAAAAGTAATTTAGTGGGGAAATATACCATACCAGCAGCAGTGCGTTGATACCAGTGCGTTATCACCGTTCAGTTTAGTCTGTTGACTGTAGTTATTCCAAAATATACACTTAGGAGAACTTTTTTCCTTTGGCTATAGCTTTAAGTAATTTCGATAATCAGGTTTGTAAAGCTGTCAGTAACAATCCAGTCAGCACCATCAGCTCTAAAAGGAATCTGTCTCTCGGCTTCGTGCTGGGGGATACCTTGTGGTGGTTGCGGACGATGGTCAGGCAAAGAGGCTTTTGAAGGCGAGTGCACTGGGGTTATGCCCGGTGCGTGTGGAGCCGCATCGTACCTTAAATAGCAGTAAGGGGGTCGTGACGTGCTTTGATTTGAGGGGTCTCAGTGATGACGTCATCCTGGACGAACTCAAGTCACAAGGCGTTACGGCCGTTAGGCGTTTGACGCGGAAAGGCGAGAATGGTGCCCAGCCAACTGACACCTTTTTCCTGACCTTTGATTCGCCGGTTGCACCGCAGCACAGCCGGTTACCTGCGGTTGAAGGTCAGATATTACGTCCCGAACCCAATGCGGTGTTACCGCTGTCAACGCTTTGGTCATACCAGCGGTTCGTGTAAGGGTAAGCCAACCTGTGTTAGCTGTGCTGAGGCAGCCCATGAGGGCACTGATTGTGCTGCCCCGGAGCGCTGCGTCAACTGCGGTGGTCAGCACCAGGCCTCTTCACGGGACTGCCATGTTTATGTCGAGGAACGTCGTGTTCAGGAACTGAAGGTAAAGGACGGGCTTTCCTACTCAGAGGCCCGGAAGAAAGCCAAACTATCGGTGCCGTCGCTAACACGTTCTTTTGCCCAGGTGTGCAGTGCGTCATTGCCTGGCCCAGTTAGTGAGTCTGCTGATTTGGCGGATTTGCGCGCTAAGCTCAGGTCTTTGACGAGGACGGTGGGCATGCTTGTTACTTTGTTGATCCAGCAACATCCATCTTTGCAGGGTCTTTTGGGTGCTTCAGACCCGGTTGCTGCCGTGCCGTCGACATCTGCCCAACCTGCAAATGCTTCTGCTTCTGCTCCTGTTACTGTTCCCGTTCCTGATGCTCTAACTGTTCCCAAGCAGGTTAAGGTTTCGGCTAAGCCTCCGCCTGCCCGTAGTGCGCCACAGAAGCCGTCGAAGAAGAAGGCTCCTGCTGGTAAAGCCTCTACACCACCTGTGAAGACGTCTCCACCAGGAGAGACGGTGAAACGGTCGTTGAACGGTCAGCTTGCTGAGGGGTCCATTCCGTCCCTTCAACTTTGTGATACTAATCTGCCTATGGAGCAGGAAGAGATTTCCTGTTCTAATTCTCCGGAACTATTTCCTCCTTCCGAGGACAACTTTGTTCTGAACCTCACTCCATCTTTTGATTCAGGTGAGGATTCAGATGTTTTCGGATCGCCTAGAGGAGGAGTTGAGGAGGATGATGTAGTCTTAAGCCCGCCCTAATGCCTGCGCATACCATCGTTCAGTGGAACTGTCAAAGTTATCAGACCCACGCAGAAGAGCTGCGGCTGCTTTTGTCGCATTGGCGACCTCTGTGCTGCTGCCTTCAGGAAACTTGCTTTAAGGCGTAGGATAATCCGGTTGTTAGGGGATTTTCTGTCTACCGTCTGGATGTAGACCCTGTGCCACGTGCACATGGAGGTGTTGCAGTGCTGGTTCAACACTCTCAGCCGCATGCCAGTGTGCCTCTGCACACTAGATTTCAGGCGGTAGCGGTTCGAGTTTCTTTCAGCTTCGATATTACTGTCTGTTCGGTTTATTTACCACCGGATGAGGTCTTTGGGGTTGGTGACCTGGAAGGCCTGGTTCGCCAGCTTCCTGCCCCGTTCCTCTTGCTGGGCGACTTTAACAGCCACCATGTCCAGTGGGGAGGACCTAATACTGACAAAAAGGGGAGGATCCTTGAGGAGTGGATGCAGAGGGGGTCCGTTTGCATTCTGAACGATGGAGCCATGACACACTGTAACCTGGGCACGGGCAATTGGTCAGCGGTGGACTTGGCCTTTTGCTCGCTGGCCATCCCAGTTCACTTCAGTTGGGCTGTCACTGCCGATCTGCATGGAAGCGATCACCTCCCCATTGTGTTGTCCATAACACAAGGGGGTTTTGTGGCTTCCAGGCCAGCCCGGTGGGCGCTTAAGCGTGCTGAATGGTCAGCCTTTGCTGAGGCTGCTGTGTTTCAGCGTGCGGTTGAGGACTTTTCTGATGTGGATGAACTTTCCACTCATTTCACTGATGTGGGCCTTGCTGCTGCTCATGCTACTATCCCGCGTACGTCCACACAGCCGCGGCGGGTTCCTGTTCCGTGGTGGACGCCTGCTTGCAGGCAGGCCATTCAGGCCCGCCGGCGAGCGTTGCGTGCATTTACGGTCAGCCCAACTACTGACAACTTTGTAGCGTTTAAGCGCTGTCGTGTCCGTGCCAGGTATGTCATCCGTGAGGCTAGACGTGCTTCTCTTCTGTGCCGGACATCGCCAATTGTCTTGCGTCTGCATTTGCGCGGGTCTTGAGTGATGACCATTATGATCCTGGTTTCCTCGGGATTAAGCGTAGAGAAGAGGCTGACTCTCTTGACTTTCGCTCCGATGGGCTAGAGGAGTACAATTGACCGTTTACCTGGCAGGAATTTGCTTCAGCTTTGTCCAAGTCGCATGACTCTGCCCCGGGCCCTGATGATGTTCACTATCAACTGTTGAAACATCTGCCTCTTGCTTCCCAGCGGTTCTTGCTGGGGATGTTAAACCGTGTGTGGGCAGAGGGCTCTGTTCCAGCAGCGTGGAGGACAGCAGTGGTCATCCCGATTGTAAAACTGGGCAAAGACCCTACTTCTCCTTCCAGTTATCGCCCAATCGCTCTGACTAGCTGTGTCTGTAAACTTATGGAACGGATGGTCAGTGAGCGGTTGGTTTGGGTGTTGGAATCACGGGGATTCTTATCTGCGTCCCAGTGTGGCTTTCGACGGTTTCGGTCAACTATCGATCATGTAGTTGCCCATGAATCAGATGTGAGGGAGGCTTTTCGCCTGCGTCATCATGTGGTTCAGGTTTTCTTTGACTTGGAGAAGGCTTATGATACGACCTGGCGTTATGGGATTCTCCGTAGTCTCTATGACTGTGGCTTGAGGGGACAGATGCTACTGTTGCTTTCCGCTTACCTCTCAGGCCGCTCTTTTCGCGTTCGTGTCGGGGCGACTCTTTCCCGCCCGTTTGTCTTGGAGAATGGTGTGCCTCAAGGAGGTATTCTTAGTGTCATCTTGTTTGCTATTGGGATCAACCCCATTGTTCGGCAAGCTGCTGTTCCCCAGTCATTGTTTGTCGATGACTTCGGCCTGCGCTTTCGGGCAGCTCGCATGCAGACCTGCATACGGCAGCTACAGCTAGCGATTAACAAAGTCCAGACCTGGGCGGTCAGTAATGGTTTCCGGTTTTCTCCGGACCAGACTGTGTGCATCCACTTTTGCCGCCAACGAACACTGCACCCAGATCCTTGCCTGTACTTGGGACAGGCACAAATTCCTGTTGTCCCACAGGCACGTTTCATGGGTCTGGTGTTCGATTCCAGGTTATCTTGGCTTCCACACTTGCGTCAGCTTAAAGACAAGGCTTTGCGGGCGCTTAACATCTTGCGGGTTCTGTCGGGCACTTCATGGGGTGCCGATCGCACTGCCATGTTGCGCCTCTACCGAGCCCTTGTCCGCAGCAAACTTGATTATTCGTGTATGGTCTATGATTCGGCTAGTGACTCGACTCTCCAGATGTTGGACACTGTGCATCACAGTGGCCTGCGTGTGGCGACTGGGGCATTTCGAACTTCTCCAGTGGTCAGCCTCTATGCTGAGGCCTCGGAGCCACCTTTGACCATTCGTCGGCGAGAGCTTGCCATTCAGTTTGCTGTGCGTTTGCGTGCTGTGCAATCCAGTCCTGCTTGGTCCGTGGTTTTTGGGCCAGACTTGCGAGTCGGTAGACGCAGGGTGGGTAAGGGTGATTTCCGCGATAGGCTCTAGCAGTCCTGTCAGGAGTTGCCTTTGAAATACCCTGCGTCTTGAGGCTTGGGGGATGCCAGTTGCCCCTTGGCTTGTCCCAAGTGGCTGTTTCATTTTCGCTCTGGCGTCCCTCCCGAAGGGTTCCACTCTACCTGCGCGGTACTTACAGGAGTTCCGGCGGCTGTGTTCTCAGTACGCCGGATATCAGCGCCTGTTTACTGATGGATCGAAGTCAGACGTTGGCGTGGCGTGTGCTTGTGTGTGTAAGGGAGTAACGGTTGCCCACCGCCTCCCATCGGGCTATTCTGTTTTTTTCTGCAGAGGTTTTGGCTCTTGGTTTGGCGATGGAATGGATCCTTGACCTTCAGGGCACGCATTTCATTATCTTTAGTGATTCCATGAGTGCCCTGGAGTCCTTGGCGAATTACAATCCTCGGAACCCCTTGACACAACGTGTTCAAGCTTTGCTTTCCCGCGTGCCTGGCCAGCAGAAAACCGTGCTTTTCTGCTGGATCCCGGGCCATGTTGGGATAGCAGGTGATGAGCAAGCTGATTCTGCTGCGAAGGGGGCCCTTTCTAGCCCTCTTGGTAGGGATCTCAGCCTTGTTCCCTCAGACGCCTTTCCAACTCTGCGCCTGAGGTTACACGCTTTTTGGCAAACCTTGTGGGACAGACAGGATGGTATTAAATTACGGGCCATTAAAGGCACTGTCGAGGAGTGGCGCTCGGCGTGTCGCCGCAGTCGTCGTGAGGAGGTTGTGTTGGCCCGTTTGCGCATTGGTCACACCCGACTTACTCACTGTTTCGTTTTGCGGGGGGTTGACCCTCCTGAATGTTATTGGTGTCGACGGCCACTTATGGTCCGGCACTTACTTGTTGATTGTCGCCATCTTGATGGTGTTCGCCGTCGTTTCCGTCTTCCGCATGACATTGCGCGCCTGTTGGGCGATAAGTCTGTCTTCCCGTCCGGTGTTTTTCAATTTTTGCAGGAGGTACAGATGTATGACAAGATTTAGATTAGGGGTTTGAATAACATCTCTGTAATGTGTGGTGCAGTGGCAACCCGGACCACTGCACTGTGACTGAGGTTGGCGCTAATGACCAAGTTGTCGACGCGCCATTAAGCCTCAATCCGCCCCCCATCAGCTCTACACTGTATTATTGGGTGAAATAAAGCGAAATTCTCAACGTCTTGACACAAATCACCCAAGTGTTGTCGTGCCGAGCCTTTTATAATAATCACTTTCTTCGAGTATTTACTTTGCTTCATCCACTGGTAACGTCGACGACACCTTCATCAAGTAGCATCTGCTGGTATTGTGATGTTTCCATAAAGTATGAGATATATTCAAACAAATAATGATAAGATTTTGGTCCAATTAAGACGTTTTGGAGGATTTAACCTAAATCCAGTCTCTTACAAGATTATCCATTCATGACACGTAAAGCTGCTTTTCTGATACGAGCAATGGCTAATTGTCCATATCCATAATGTACGATGGTGTGAAATTATAATATGCGCATTGGCCAAGGCTTCCCATCGGCAAAAGGTTTGTAAAAGTCTTTTTGTACAAAAAGAGTGTAAGGAACTTTAGTAGCATTACAAAACTGGAAGAAAACCCTCAATCCAATTATCAGTAGTAGTAGGATTTATGGTTGGAAAGCAATGAATCATACTTACTGAGTCATCATTCTCATTGATAACAGTAATTAGCAGCCTAACTGAATATCACTTTGTGGACTTACAAGAACGAAGGCAATAAAAAGTTTTGCAAGCGGACTGCATACCAGTGTCAGCAAAACTATGAAGACCTTCTGTTGATAATTGTTCTTAAATCATTGGGTGACTTCCTATTACATAAACCCAGAATACCGTTTCTAATAATGAGTTGAGTTCAACCTCATTACTGGTAAATAGTACAAAAAGTACCGACAAACTAGTAACATACTCATGATAAGATATAAACAGGAAGGAAAGACATTCGTTTCCATTTTCTGTTAAGAGACCTAACAACAATGTATAAGAAATTCATTTACGTGTTTATAATAATCATTTAGCTTTATTCAGACTATTCAAAACACTAATAATCTTTAAGGATTCGAGGATTTGAAATCAGCACCATACTTAAATACACAGTTTAAAATTACAGTTATTTTACTATTCAATCACAGTCAGCATTTACGGTCGTGGAATTTTCACTTTTACATCATATTTCTCTGTAGTCTATTCTAAGTACGTTCTGAGCTGATTTACAGTACAAAGAACTAGAAGCAAATTACCAGTCCACAATAAAATGTAACTTGCAGTGTAAGGTGCTTAACCACTGGGTTTGATTTAATGATCAGCTACCATTGATATAACAACGTTAACTTCTTGACGACCAGAGAGTATGCATGTATGTCTTACACTGTCAATGACGCACTTCATGGACATACGCATGTATGTCGTGCTGTCCTATTCTACAACAATGACTGTTTTTTGTCTGCTAGCGTGTCAATCGCTTGTTTTTTTCCGACCAGGATCATCGTATGATTGGCCTGAACTTTGTTGACGTCACAAACAGTTATCCAATCGAATTTGACAATACATACGACGGTGGTTTTGGTGGATAAAATTAGTCACGCCTAATTTCAACAATAACATCGACCGTGTTATCGATTTAATTTATTGATATTTTAAACAAAGTGTTGAAAGTCAAAAATATTTGTTTTTATGCGTTGACATTGCGTCCAGACGACGTCAACAAACATTTACGCTCATGTGTTTGCTCTGCACTAAAAAAACATTTACAACAGTTTTTTTAAATAATGTATCATCTGTGTGACGTCCACTTTTTATATCCACGTATTTAGGTGCATCCCATACCCTCCCCCAACCAATTAAGTAGCAAAACATTATTTGTTATGGAAAAAGAAAAAACCTTGTTGAACGGACAAGTTACAGTAAAAAACTGAGAACTGGGACTAATTTATTTTCAATTTGACCAAACCTCTGCAAAAATGTGAAATTTCCATTTTGCCCTAAATTTACAGAATGGACACCAAAATGGTTTGTTTGTATACTTTATTTTGTACTTTTTTAACCTGTTGATGGAAAACCATTTTCAAAACGCAAATAAAAAGCTGCAGTGAATGATGCATAATCAAGAATATTTATTATATATCTGTACTGCATGTATTTGTTATTACTGGACTAGTTTTAGTTATTTATAATCGTAAATCCTACTATTATACCAAATTTTTATGGAGTCCTGTAATAATTAATACTATAAAGCTATTCCTGGGCCCTTATAATATAAGCACATTGTTTTAAGAATGGTCACTATTTGCTTATAACTCCAATAATTTGATAATATATTAATGAACATATATTTTTTTCATTAATTTGAAGGTAAATCGTGAACTCATAAAATCTAAAAAGTCAAAAGCAGGAAAGCAATCCAGTGCACTGCAGGGAAGCAAAAGACATGCTGGTAGCTGCAAGGAGTAAGGCTGAGAGAGTCTGTCGTGAAGAGGTTAAATTTCTTTGGCTCTTCATATTTCGACCATTCAAGAAAGTGCCTTTAAAAATATTCTTTTATGTGAGGTTGACTTTTTAACTGATCCGATCATATGAAGTCTCATCACTGAATTTAATAGTATAAAAAATTGGAAAGTTAGGTGATGTTCCTATCGTAAGCAAAGGTAGCTGCCAAGCATAAGATCTATTCAGCATTCCTTGTTCGCGACATAACCTTTGATAAATTCCTGATTTTGGCTATCACATATCCAGATCGTTTTGTAGTGCACGTGGCGTTTAATTATAGTGAAGGCATTGACAGCTCGTTTAATGAGTTTGCGTATTTTAAGAAGACATCGTGCTGCAAATACATTTTTTAATAAGGAAACAAGGAAACTCCATTGAACGATTCATTGTTGGCGGTTAAAATTAATATATCCGTGAAGATGTTGATATTTCTTCTTAAAATGAGAAGCATGATATAGCTGTTAAGCACTTCTTATTTAATTACGATTGCTGGAATTATAAAAATGTTTAAAACGCTGGATGAACATTATATCGTAAAGAAAAGCCTGTTTCAGCTGTATGCACAATTTCTTTATTACATTTTCGAATGTTTCATCATTATTCCTCAGTCTACAAAAACAACCAAGGCAAAAAGCAAACCCCCAAAAAACCCAAACCAACCTACCAAAAAAAAAACAACATTCTACAATAGCAACAGTGCAACAAACCAGTCGAAACTTGTTCCTCTTATTACCACACGGTGAGAGTCAACAATCAAAAACCTGTAGAATATAAAAAGGGTCTCCTTTTTTGGTTTAGTTGTTGGAGTATGTAGGCAGTTTTAGAAGAAGTGTCAAGTTTAAGTTGGTGCATTGTAATGATACTATTGTTGATTGTTTTCGTTTTTTTTTTGGTAGCTAAATGATGTTTTTTAGCATGGTTGTTTTTGTAGACTGAGAAGGAAGGTAAAACCTTTGAAAGCGTTTAACAGAAACTTTGATTACCACCTAGGAACACTTTTCTTTTTTGGAATAATAAAGAAATTGGTGCCTACACGTTGAACTGTATGGAAAAAATATAATTCTGGTTATATTTGTTAAATAATACAATGGCTCAAAATAATAGATTTTATTTATCGTCATTGCTGTTGCACACTTCTATAATAAAAATAATAATAATAAAATTATACCGCCAAAGAAAGGCAGAGAGAGGAAGAAAGGGTGCATTAATGCATCATTAACATCAACACTCAAACATTTAAACATTCAGCTTATAAAATAAGTCATGCAACACAATGCATTACGGCTGGCCACACCCAAAGAAAGTACAGTTAGAGTGGCTGACTAAGGAGGTAGCAAAAAGAAGAACTGAGGGCAGTGCAAACGGCTCCTCAAATCAACGGTATTGAGTTCCTTACGAAAGGCCACAACAGTAGTAATTCTCCGCTTGTAATTATGAATAGAAGTGAGCCAAAGTTAATCTCTTGCGGACTTCAAATTAAAAAGAATGAATGTAGACCTTTAAGCTTCAGAAATGATTGTTATCGTTTTACTGAGACTTTAACAAATGCCAATCAAAAACGCAGTATTTGGCATATGTATAAGTATTGTTGCTTCACTTTTTTGACTTTTTGGGAGCACGAACCCAAATTGGATTATCCGTCCAATGACAAACAGAGGGACAATTTATCTAACGAAATCCAAACGAAAAACCCTACTGTCGTTGACGTGGCACAATCGTTCACGCCACAAGCCTCTGGGACACACTCAAACCTTCCTAGTAAGCCATTATGGATTTAAGCTTCAACAATCCTGCACTCAGTACACCATCCTTCCGAGGTCCATTTCTGAGCAATCGACACACCTCGACCTTGGCCTTGTAGAAAAATCGCTGAAATTTCACCTACACCCCGTGCATGAAGTTTCGAAGGCCTTCTGTGCCTTCTGTGCTGCTCACTTCATGTTGAAGAGGTGTCCAGCCACAACAAATGCCTTTTCTCCACACCATACAAAACTTTTTTCCCCACGTTTCCAGGTCTTTCTATGAAATTTCATTTACTCCAGTTAAATTTTGTTAAGTGTGGTGGAAAGACGAATGCCACTGGTTGTAAAAGCTACATCTTCGGCAATGGTATCGGCACTGTCATCATCAGATTAAAAAGAATTCATAAGGACGTAAAGTTACAGACATTTCGTGCAGCTAAAATTGTTTCTATCCTCTTCATCAATGGATATTAAATTTCTGGCCCTGGAAGAGTGTATATCCAAGTTTTATGAGGAACAAAGTAATTCGACCATATTTTTGCTAAATGACAATACACACAATGCTGAAGCCACAAAAAATTAATTAAAAATCGCAGAATGCCAACAAAGATCAAAAGTGTGAAACAGTTACTGTGGAAGGGGGTGAGGTATGCTAGGATAAGGAAAACAAGGTAGCCTAAACAGACAGCAGGAATGTGGAAAGGTGGACTTATACCGAGGGCAGCTAAGAAGTGAAAACGACAGACGAATGACAAGGGTGGGAGTGCAAAGTCCGAGTTAAAGGTAAGTGCAGGAGAAAAGGTTTGGAAGAGGAAATAGTACTCAACTGAGGAGAGGAGAGGAAAGTAGGAACTACAGCACGAAAAATTGAAGAAGGATGAGAGAAAGTAATTGAAACAAAGGAGAAGGGTGTGAGTCTTCCTCTGATACTGTTATTGTGAGTACTATTCTTGCCCAGCCGAGGTCTGGTAGCATCCAAATTATTTTATCACATATAGATTGTGTTCTTTCAAGTGTGACACGTGATCTGCAGCCTATGCAGCCTATTGAGCCAGTTAAGTCTGCCGTTCCAAATCATGGCTGGGACACTACTCGTAAACGTAAAAAACAAGGTAACTGACAAGTGTTGGAGCCTCTCAAGCGAAAAAATCAGCCTACCGTTAAGGACAATGCCGAACTAAGTGAACTGGGTGTTGGTGAGATAGCAACGGCAGCTGATTACATTTCTAGCCTTCGTCATGGTCCGGCATATGGTTTGAGAACGAGGGGAGCTGATTTACCAAGCACGAATGCTGGTCAGTGTCGTGTGACCAAGGAGGCAATTGATCTTCTCGATACCAAAAATCCTACGAGGCTTGTCTCTGATGCAGTCAGCCCAAGCTCCATGGGTCACATATCACCCAAGATCCATGGGTTACATATAAAAAAAGAGGTAATTTTTATTGGTGATTCGCATGTGCGTGGACTGCATCTTGGCGGGTCTTAAAGTTCTATTACATGGACTTGGCCAGGTCTGCGAATAAAAATTCTAAAAACGAAGATTCCAGAGGCCCTAAAACATACAAGCCTTCTCTGTGCAGGCAGTAACAACTTGACACTGGACCACACATCGCTCGTTAGAGATTACATGAGTGAATTTATTGATGAAATACTGAAGGTCAGACCAAGTGCACACATCATTATTGTTGGTTATTTCCCCAGAAAACGATTATATGAATGTAAAACAAATATTAAAGCTAATGGTGAGTTAGCTAATCTGTGCAATGGCAAAAAAGACTTACAGTTTGTACTTATTTGGGACTCATTGATGCGTAACAGTCTCTCCCTGGCACGAGATGATTTACATTTGACTCATATTGGCAAACATATTGTAAAGGAGGAGTTAGCTAACCCACATTATATTGGAAACTGGGCGCATTAAGGGGGAATTACTTTATGGAGCATGTTAAAATCCGACCCCATTTTTGGTTAAAGTGTACTGTTTTTAATGCCAGGAGTTTAAATCGTAAATTGTCAGAGTTATACCATCTACCATTCTCCTATGATTTTGATGTAGTTTTAATTACTGAGACATGGCTCTCTGCTTCTTTCAGACTTACCACTTGCGATTAGTGGGATGTATGAGAACTCAGAAGCATTATCTCTCGACTTTTGTTTCATCAAACTAAGAATTATACCGGGCTACATTCCAAATGGCTTTGCTGAGGACAGTATTCGTGAGATGTGTATTTTTATCAGGTCCTCCATTAAAGATTAGTATTCCAACATCATCACACGCGATTTTAATGTCATCAGTTAATTGGCTTCAAAATTATTCTACTGATGGGCGCCAGCAAATCTTTTTTGACTGTATTTCTGAATTGTAAGCGAGCCAACTAGATTGAACAATATTCTTGACCTTTTTTAGCTAACTTGGAGAGATTTGAATTTGAAACATGTGTCTCAAATCATTTCGGCACAAGTGACCATACTATGGTCAAGTTTAACATTAATACAAACACCAACCACAATGTTTCATCCAAACAAAAGTCACATTATAAATTAAACTATTAAACGCTGCGATTCTTTTTAAACGATGTTGATTGGGCACAAACTATTGGAAATGAACCAGATGTTGATTCTATGTGGAACAATTTTATACTTGACCTTAAAGATTGCGTCAAACACGCCTCCAGTTTGGTCCTCCAGAATACTTATTTTGTGGCAAATCGGGCAAAACAAACAAACTCACTAAGGTAACAAACAAACTCAGTAGGATACTGACAAAAAAGAAAAAGCTATGGGAACTTTTTAGGAATGCTCGAACTGATGCTGTCCGGGATAAATACAAGGAATGCCAGTTGGAATATCCTTGCCTTGCACGAAATCTAGATCGTGATGCTAAACATGCTGTCTTAAAAGAAGGAAATATGGCAGCACTTTTCAGATTTGTAAGGAGACTAGTTCAAAATCAATCAAGCCTTACAAAGAAATGACGATTACCTTTTGTATGATTTCGAAAAGGCAATTATCCGAATGATACCTTTGTCAGCAATTGTATAACTGACAACCAGATTCTTTCATTTATCACTGGAGTTGCAGTTATTCCTGAGTGTCATACACCAAGTTTCTCTTATCTGAACGTCTTAATGGAGCTATTATTCATACACATATTCATATACATCCCTGAGCAAATTTGCGGATGACATAGAGATGGACAGTCAAATTATTGACAATGACTCTTATTTCGGGTTAGTAACTGCAACTACAGAGCTTTTAACTTGGTCTTCCATGTGACAATTCCCAATTGCCTTTAAGAAATGTAGCATACTACGTATTGGAAAACTTAATTTTAAGTTGGGTTATCGACTTTCTACTACACACAGAAACTCAAAAATCTTGGCGTTTGGTTCACATCCAATTTGAAAGTGACAACTCACTGTAAACATGATGCAAAGATGGCTAGCCAGCATTCTGCATGGATTAAAAAGATGTTTACCACAAGTGACATCGATACACTTGTGTGGGCCTTCAAGGTGTGTGTCAGGCCTATTATTGAGTATGCAAGTGCTGTTTGGTCCCATTACTTGAAGGACGATATAAACCTAACTGAATCTGTTCAGCGTCACTTCACCAAGTCACTTCGTGGTTTAAAAGAGTTTTCCTACGCCAGGAGGCTTGAATTAACTAAATAGGATTCGCTCGAAATACGCCATCTGAAGGCTGATTTGTACCTTACGTATTTATTACTGCATTGTCTGGTAGATATTGACTTCTGAAGATATTTCGAACTCTGTGCTAATAAACGTACACGTGGTTATTCTCTAACACTTGTTGCTGGAGCGTTCCACACTGACTGCCTGAGGCACTTTTTTGCTAACAGGGTTGTCAAGGTGTGGAATGATCTGCCCGGTGGGTTGGTGACAGCAGCCTCGTTACACTCTTTCAAAAATAAATTTCGGACTGTAAATTTGTTTAAGTATGTACCTGTCTGATTTTATGTAGTTTATATGAGTGTTTTAACTTTTGTTAGCGCCATACTGGCTCGTTTTACTGATATTGTTGCAATGTTTCTATATTTTATTTATTTTATCTTTTTTAACTTGACCCCAGAACTTTGTTCTGTTAGTTTTAAATTTACTACTCTCTTTCTTCGTTAGTACTTCGTGTTTTTTTTTTTTTGGTTGTTTAACAACCTTGGGGTGATTATTAGTGACCCCCGGTCCATTTCAGGCCTGTGTGCTCATGCACCAAATGTTTTCTTAATTTTATTATTATTAATATTATTATTAAACTAATTAAACTAATTATTATTAATAAACTAAAAAATTAGTAAGTAGTAGAGAAATTTATGCTAATATTGGGAAAATGAACATTGAACAATCGTACGTATATGAAATACTGAAAAAAATTATTTCAGTGAAGAACACAAAACAAAAATTAAGAGATCTGTAAGGAACAATAACAACTGGTTGGTTGAACCAAAATAAAGAAATTTTTATGGAAAAAGAGGCAATAGCTATCTTATTCCATACAACTACAATAAACTGCCAGTACCATTAAGAGACATCAAAAGATTTAGTGTAATGGAACGGGAGATAAAAAAATGGATAATGACCTAATGAATTATAGAAAATGTGATGATAATATTAACATAATGAGTAAATCACTAACACTTGTATATATATAATATGTATAATATATTTGTAACCTATTTATTGCTTGCACACACAAGTCATAATTGACTTCGTGCCTGTACTGTTTTTACAACAACATTAGTACAATAAAGCAGATTATTATTATTATTAAAAATCTGACAAGAAAGGAAGAGACAGGCATGGAAGTTGGTGTGTGGGCTAAAGGTGGGGGGGGGGATTGAGGCTTAATGGCGCGTCAACAACATGGTCATTAGCGCCAACCTCAGTCACAGTGCAGTGTGGTCCGGGTTGCCACTACACCACACATTACAGAGATGTTATTCAAACCCCAAATCTAAATCTGGGCTAAAGGGAAGGTTTAGGTCGGAGAAAGGCATTTGGAGTGGGAATGTTTCTGAAGTAGTTTAAACTAGCTGTTCACGTTATGGCAAGTAGGTAACAAATTTCTGAAAATGGTTCAGATTCCTAACACTCTTCAAAGTCTCTAGGTTATTACCACCATGAAAGTGCTTCTCACGATGTAGCTGAGAAACTGGTAGAAGTTGTCGAGTGGATAGCTTATGTCTGACCAAGGAACTGTCCCGATTATTGCAATTTAATGCTGACTTTCGGCTGCAGATTCGCTAAGGAAGATCTATGGAGGTTCCAGGGTAGGTTAAACAACATAATCAACTTGCATTAGAGTATAATGCATGTCCGTGTTTCTTCACTTGGCAGCATTATTAGTTTCAGTGTATGGGGTTTAGTGGTGATGAAGTTACACTTTTGTTTGTTCTGGTTCGATCGTATGGCTAGAAAATCTGATTCAATGCAGCGCAAAATAGGGTACGAGGAAAGAGAGTGTACTTCTGAAAAGTCATCGTGTTCCTTAGCAGGGATGCAATAGAGTGGACAAATGGACTCTTCATTCTCAAACCTGTTCAAATTTGCGTGATGTTGTCAGCTTTGTCGGATATGCTGTTCGATTATTTTTCAACTTTTATGATCTATGTGGACATTGCTTTTGCCTTTTCCCAGCATCCTGACACCTTTCCATAACAGTTGCTACACATTTTTGTTCGCGGTTGGTATGTACAATTTTTCAGTTTACTCAGGAATAATTAAAAAAAACATTAGTGGAGTTACTCACCATCATTGTAGTGGCCTCCTGAAATTAAACATTATTCGCCATTACACCTTTAATGTCACATATTACCGGAAGCTTGTATCAAAATCACTTATTCTGCACAACTTGAAAAAAATTAATGTAACGCAAAAAATAATTCATGAGAAATAATGCAAATAGTGCTTTGTTCCAAAAGCTCAAAAGTAAATTCAAACCAAAATCAAAATCACAATAGGGCTGTTAAAATTTGTTTCTTATGAAAGTAAACCGTGTGTTATGGAGTTAGTCATCAAAGCGAGTGTATGGCTCTTATCACCCCACGTAGAAAATAGAAATTAAAGATACTTGGTTATGCAACCGTACTTGGTGCTCAGTAATATCATGGGTGTAGTCTATTTTTCATTTATCGTTTCTAATCTTCATATCTGCTGCAACAGCAGTTAAAGCTTTTCGGGTTAATAAATTTCACATTTTTGGTACTGTATGCAGTAGCAGTTTTACTTGCTCGGGTAGTAGTGACCTGCTGAAGATAATTTGCTGATTAATCATTTCAACTTCTGTAAATGTAGTAGTAAAGCACTTGTGTTGTTTCAATGCTTAGTGGGTTAAAATTTAGAAATAGTTCGTAAATATTCTCTATTTTGTAAGTTTTGAATAGGTGCACTACAGCACGTATTCAGTGGGCTATTCAGGATTAATCCCTAAATTTCGTGATTTATTTAGATGGATTTCAGTGAGTAAACAAATTACATGGAAGGTAGTTTGCTTTTGACAACTTCATTATTTAAAATACTCACAAGAAGTGAGGAAAGAAACCATTAGTTAATTATATCCTTTGTTGTTTGAAATGATCAACCATTATTAATAGTGCAAAGTAATGAGAATTTTGATGAATTTGTAATTTTTTTTCATTTAGTTGTTACATTCCGCATTCTGTGGACTGTACTGCAGTTACTGCAGCCCAGTTATTAGCCATGGGCAATTGAAAAAGATGCACGATGGTATACGCACAGATTTGGAAGCAGGCCTAAACACCTAACAATGATCTATATATATATAATTACACAACGACTGCAGCGAAGCAGCAAAGCACAGCGCAGCGCCAACCCCCGAGCGGCGCAAACATAAGATGCCATCTACCGACCGAACGACAAATTAAATGACTATCCTGGCGTAGGGTACGACCACTGGGTTCAGAACTGAGGCAGCAATACGGCGCAGCGTGTCAGAATAAAAAAGAGAAATTCGTAGTTTGAAATCACCCATATTGTTCGGATAACGGGAGTATCGGCAAGAGTTTATCTTGTCGTAGACGGCCATGTGTTCGAGCTTCCGGTGCCGAGCGACCCGGGGGCAGGGGAGAACAATTTTAGAAGTTTCAGTAAAAAAAAATAGGGGCGAGCTTCCTGGGTTAGGATGGGGTTCATTTTCGAATCGAGTATGAAAATAAAATGATTTAGGGGTGCGGGGGGGAGTATTCGTGCAATAAAATTTGTGTTCGATGACCTTATTTTGATGACCCTAATTCTGTTCCCCGACGAAAATATCTGTGCTTCCCTTTGGGATGAGTCAAGCCGCTGTGTTCCCCCCCCCCACTCCCGAACTTGGGCGCCGTATCTGTGTGAGAATAAGAGGAAATTTGTGAAATTTCAGTCTGAAAAAATTTGTAGGGACAAGCTATGGGGATGGGGGGGAGGCTTTGTGAAGTTTCAGTGCAAAAATAAAATAAAATATTATCGCTTGAGTGACAAGGGATTTTTTAATTTCTGTAGAAGGAATATAAAACAAGTAGGGATGACGAGTGGGGCCGAAGGGTGGGGGAATGTTTAAAGTTTCAGTACAAAATATACAAAACGTAGCCATGAGTGACAGGGGATGGGGTAGGCCATATATTTGAGGAGGGGGGATAAGCAGTCTGAAGATACATTAACATTTTTTAAAAAAAGAGTGGAGCGATCAGTGGTGCGGGGAGGGAGAACTACAATTTGGGG